>OMNW01004804.1:2131-26187 GCA_900303245.1 Selene dorsalis | reverse complement strand
GGGGGGGGGGGTTCCAAGGCATTTTCAGACCACCTCAACTGACTTGAGGTCTCCCTGAGCTCCCTGTTCACCCTATATCTAAGGCTGACTCCTGCTTGGAAACCCATTTCAGCTGCTTGCATCTGCCATCTCGTTCTACCAGAGCTCTACAATCCGGAGCTCATGACCGTCGGTGAGGGTTGGGACGACCGGTCATTCAAGAACTTCACTGTCCCCGATCCGTTTGATGATCTCCGACTCCACCTCACCCTCTTACACCCAAAACATCACATCACAATGTCCATCCTCATGGGTGGTGAGTCCAGAACCCGCTAGGAGTGGGGCCCATGCAGTTTCCCTTTTCCAGACAAGGTGTGCTGCAGCTCTTACTGTGCCGATCCAGTAGAATTTATGCCAATATACAGTTACACAAATAAAACCGACTTGATTTGAATAATTTCCCTTGGCAGATAGAAAATATTGACATTTTTTACTTCTATTGTTTGTTTCTGTGTCATCTCGCGGTGCTTTGAACTGAGAAAAGTTCGCAAGGAACCATCCACGCAGGGGGGCAAAGATGCTTCTGCATGGCAAAGCTCCCAGTCCCACCGACTGCACGAGTCCCTTATTAATCCATCAATGCACTCAAGTATTAAATATGACAAAATTTAATTTTAGTACCTTTGATTAATAATGAAAAGCCCAAATAATCGTATGTTTACCCAAAATGTGACTCAATGGATGCAAACCCAGTCTTTAACCCAGTGTGTGTCATCTCTGAGACTGTGACACATCTCCTCATGCAGACTGTGTGATAGTCAGGGCCACAGCAGGGTGCCAATTACTTCACTGCAAAGTGGAGAGGAATCTCAGAATATTACAACTTGTGTTATGTTTAATGATTATTGCACAGAATTGCTCCCATTTCCTCACTGATACATCCAGCACATGCATTTTTTATATTTCCTACTGTATCAACTTGGTATTTCATTAATGCAAACCTCCATTCTTTGTGGGGTTTTGCAAGGAGAACAGTGCTCTGTTTCTGGATTTTCTATAAAAGAGGAGCTTTTAGAGTGAGAGAGCCAATCCTGCAGGAAATACAGTTTGAGATCTGTGCCGCCAAAAAGAAAGATGAGAAAAGAAAAGAAAAGAAAAGAAAAAAGAACGCCTTAATTCCTTCATTTGTTCACTCAAGCAATCAGCTGCAGGTTTCTATGTTTTATGACGAGTGCGAGTCTCAGGGAGCTAATGCTGAAACCATGTAGGGTTAATTGATGCAGTAAGAGGAACCCTCACTAATGGCTCCGTCACGTTAGGCTAAGAGAGCCTTAATAAATAATTTAGGAATTATCTTAAATGCTATTGCACGGCTATCTGTTTAATTGGAGTGATAAGGCCTCGCTTCATGGAATCTAAGAAGGAACATGGCGAAGACTGAAACTGAAGGAAGTCTTACCCTTGACTTATTTTGGTGTTCCTTTTTTAATCTGCGGACTTGACAGATTTGTGCCAGCAAAGAAAAAAAAAAGAAAAAGAAATAATAACTTGGCACCTGTGTTGTCACCTCGAAATACGACGACTAAGAAGGTTCATGAACTCATATGATTCAGCGTAAACTGACAAATCCTCAGCCAGCAGGCTTGGTGGTGATTCACTGTACACACAATGAAATATTCACAATATTGGCTAAACGGGACGCCGCCTGAAGCAAAAAAAAAATCAGCAGAATCGTAGCAGTAAGTCTCCGGCCACAAAGGAACAGAAGTTCCTGATCCAGATCCAGAGCAGATGGTGATTTAAAAGGCAGGAATATCCAAAAAAAAAAAAAAAAGTTGCATAAGCAACCCAAGGGGGACTTTGTGTGAGCCCAAATGGTGTTGCAGCATTGCTTTCTGACAGCTCTTTGCAGATCTGCACAGTCAGAGCCACAGATTCACCCCCATGTCCTCTTAAGGTCTGCACGCTCTGCCCTGCCAGCTCTAAACTGTCTGACAAGCCTGTGCTGAAGAAAAAGGACAGCAACAATGAACCATGTGTAGGTTTTAAACTTTAATCCACCTTTAAATTAAACATAAGCAACAGCAGCCAGGATGATTCGGTATTTGACCAGAAAGGGCCAAATGTGATGATTTCTGGTTTCTATGTTAAATCATGTTTGTTTGATGATGATGATGCATTAAAATTGAATTTTTGGCACAAGCAGCATCCTTGTTGTGTCAATTGCACCCACCTCTTTGTGGAGATACCAGTCAAGAATAGAGTGCCTCTCCATTATATAAAGCTATGTTTATTTATAAGGCTGTTAGTATGTAGGTTAAGCCAGCCATGTGCAGCATGGTACAGTATCAGGAACATCTCAGCAGAGCTTCCCTCGACACAACTCCTTGAGGACAGTCCGTTTTTCAGGGAGCCGGAGGAAAATGCCCCTAAACGAAGTCGTGTTTGCGATAATTCACCTGCACTCGGGCCTCACGTTCGTTTCGAGCAAATTGAAAACACATTAAGGGTAATCTGAGAGAAAATCGCAGGGAAGAGGAAGAAGCACAACAATCAAGCGCTTAACATGTGGTTATCCTGATTGGGCTTTTGTCAAATCTGAAAGCAGGTCAACCAGGAACAAGAATGTAGACACGTGACTGGGACTGATCTCACAACAAGGCTCAAGTTGGAGGTAATCAGAAGTAGGAGCGTGAGGAGAGGATGATGCATAACCATAAAGGCAGAACCAGCGAACACATAGTATATTATATTATTGGATAGGATTTATCAGCAAAAGCTAAATCTATATGAAAAGGAAAACGTGATACGTGATTTCAGAAGTAGTAGTCACTACTCATTTTAAGGTCTATTTTTACTTCTTCTGTGTTTTATTTGAGGTGTTAATTCATAAGAAGACATATTGATAGTGTTAAGAGGAAGCTTTAACCTTCTCTTCTGATTGGCTGATTAATTTCTGAGTGATCTGAAATATCAGATTTCAGAGAAACACTTAGGGAAACCAGATCTTGCAATGCTGAATCATGGACTGCAAAGTTGTGACATCACAACGTTACAGAAGTCCCAGCAGATTATTTTAAAGCTCAGTTCCTGGGTACAAAGTCTGTGAACTGAGCACTTTGAAATTTGTTAGAAGTATTCATAGAGAAAACTAGACCTGCTTTATAATCAGAAAAAAAACATGGACTTTTTTGCTATATGCAGCACCTTTAAATATTTATTTATATGTTGATAGAAAAAAAGGAAGGATGGAAGTTTTCTACCAAATGAAAGAATTAACTGCACAACTTTTCTGCATTCAGCGACACTTTGAACTTCTTGCAGAGAGAATGACTGGTTAATGTGCACAAATGAGGAGCACACAGTCTGTTCGCGCTTGACAGTCCGTCAGGCTAAAAGAGGACGGATGCTCTGCATGGAGATGATGCTGCGAGAGAGCGGGCGTGTACACAGGCTAATCAGCCAGGCAGAAATAAGCAGGAGGCTTCAGAAATGTGAGGGAATTGTATATTCCCCTCATGTATGGGACGAGGTGCCGGCGCATTTTTGCTCGAATTCATCCCATTCGAATTTGTCCTGCTCCCTAATTGAAACCCCTCTCCTTGGGTAGGCATTACATTAATTCTTCCAGACAGAGGTTCTTATCAAAATGCAGCAGAGCCTACTCGGATAAATAAAGGTCTGGGGGGTGGGGGGGTTCAGCTGTGGCACGCTACTGCTGATCCGTGGGCGCATATAAAAAAGATATTAGATCCATTCCAATTATGCTTTTGGAAATGGGGTGCCTCGGCCTTACCCATGTACAGTAGAGGTCAGAGACTAAAGTAGAGCAGTGATTATGAAATCGATAGCTCTCCATCTAAGGGCCAACTGATTCTAAGAGGCCAATTATCACAACAGCTGCTTCAGCAATACATGGTATTTCCCTTCTGCAACAATCTGACAGTTATCAACCAGATGGAGATACAAAAATTCTGCAAAGTTGACTGGTATATTTGTGTCCTCTTCAGGGCACCGTACAGAGTCTTAACAGGCTGTTCAG
The DNA here is from genome assembly GCA_900303245.1 of Selene dorsalis. Lineage (NCBI taxonomy): Eukaryota > Metazoa > Chordata > Actinopteri > Carangiformes > Carangidae > Selene > Selene dorsalis. The sequence goes on along the minus strand of OMNW01004804.1, from coordinate 22,166 downwards.
ATACAAACTGGTCCACATTGCTCACATGCCTTCAACAGCTTGCTTGGTATCGGAACTCAGGGTCAGGTGGACTCAATGAAGGGTCCTGGAAGCAGTCCAGGAACCTCAACGAACAGATAACATCAAACAGTGGTTGTCATGGTTGCAATAATACCTACAGACTGTCTGAACTCCAGCAGGTTCTCCATCATTGGAAAGGACCTCCGAAAACCAGAGAGTTGATGGTCTTATCTATGACCAAGACCCAACTTGTCCTGGTTCACAAAGCTTGATGTTGATGTCCTCAGAGCTTTAGAGTCTTTCCACATGATTTTACCACCAAACACAACAAAATGCAAAGCGTGAAGGGGTCTGAAAACTTTCAGAAAGCCAGTAAAAGCACAATTATGTAAGACTACAATTTAACACCGGTCTCCTCTCCACAGAAGGTGCTCCATCATTGAGGAGGACTTCTGAAGACCAAAGGTGTTCTTGGTTTTATCCCTGATCAAGACCCATCATGTCAGTCATTTCAGCTGCCTTGACTCTAGATAAAGTCCTGGATCTTCCATTTGACGGTGATCGAGGTCAATGTCCTCAGAGCTTTACATCCTTTCCGTCTGATTTTACCGGTGAGCAAAAATCAAAACAACATGAACTTCATGAAGCCAGTAAAAGCACAATTATGTAGGGCTATAATTTAACACCAATCTCCTCTCCACGGCTACATTATTTCAGCTTTTATTCTTCATTACCACACAAATATGCAATCAATCAACCTATTGTACCATAAACCTCCGCTCTAAAATCTATTAATACGGCTTTAGAATAAAAATACAGTATCTTTGTGCTCCTCAATGTCAGACTTATACAGGTGAGCTAACTCTATATGAAATTAGATGCTCTCTCCTGCTGATTCCACCAATATTTCCTTGGTACCATTAAACCTGATTGAACTATTTCTCTGGTCAGAATATGCACTGGGGCCAACCCATTTCTCTCATAGGTCAATAATGTCCTAAGGCTAGAAGCAGCTCCTCTCTTCTCTGGCCAACTTCCCCAGCAAGAGGCTTCAGTGCAGGATCCCTTTGATGAGCACAGATCCTGTCTAATTAATGAGGGGGAAATTAGGGGATACAGGGATTTTTTTTTTTTTTACTAGCCCTAATTCTTCTGATGTCTCATTAAAATCAAGTCTGGAAATGGCCTGTCCTATAACTGCCTCAGCTTGGTCTAAAGGGAGGTGGGTGGGCGGAAGCCCTCCACTCTGCTCCAGCTCCCAGAGGATGTGGTATCTGATTTGGTAGGAGGGTCTCTTGGAAGGGCAGCGGATTCCCTGCAGGAGCCACCAAACGGCGAAAAGAAGCCCAGAGAAATGTCAGTCTTCTGGGGCCTTGACTTTAATTTGATTCTGTAATAATTCCATTTTCTAAGGATACGACGTACTATACCTCCTCAGGGCGCACACAGGGGATTTGTAATTGCCTCTCCATCCACTACAGCCCCAGTGTACCATATATGACCACATAAAGAGCTCTTGCTGCAACATCAGCCCTAGGTTGAGTTCTATTCAAGTTCCATTTTAATAGTAATATGATTTAATTTAATAAGCAGAAAGAAAGAGATTTTCTTTTTATATTGCAATAATGCAGAGAAGATATGATGTTTGCCATTGTGGAAGCTGTGATGAAAATGATTAAATGGATCGGGAGCATAAGGAAATCGGGATTACAGGAGATTCAACAAGTCGGTATTGAGGGCTTTCTTATAGAAGCTGAGTTGGTCAAGATCTCACCACAGAGGATTGAACAAGAAACTGGTGAAGGCCCAGAATAAATCAGGTGCAGCAAGAGAATTCATTTTAATTTGGGACACTGTTTTTAAAGACAAAAAAAAAAATTAAGAAAATGATCATGGGGTTTCCATATGAAACAGTGGAACTGCCTGAATTATGATCTCATGACCTTTGAAGGTTCAGTATCCTCTCCTGTTTTCCACAGGTCACATTAACTTCCTGTCTCCAACTTTTCCAGTCTCCAAGCTGCTGCACTGAACTCCGTTCAACCCTCCTCAGATGTACTAGATTACAAGATTATTGGAGTTTGAGTGACTCAAAAGCAAAAGGAAAACACACACTTAAGTATAGTTTTATACTGGATAAGAACTTTGCTTTCTTTTGGGAGTAAATGACAAAATATAGTGTGATAAATAAAGACTAGATGAACTTATTTTGCATGTGGTGGTATGTTGCTGGTGCCTACACAGCAGCAGGAGGAACTGGACCTCCATATCACGGCAACAATAAATAAACCCACGTTTAAGGTCCAATCCATAAATCTATAAATGTGCGTTTTAATGTGACATCTCTTGTCTCAGTTTCCTCCACCGTTCCCCGGCCTATAATCAATGCATTAGCTCCAAAGCACCAGGAGACATGAGTAATTCATCATTTTAGTAATTCATAATTAAAGTGGTGCTGCGGCACTGATGCAAACACGGCTCTTGCTGCACACACACACACACCCCCCGCCTGCCGCCGCCGCACACTGTCTTCTCCGTCCTCTGTGAATTTGTCATGAGTATTGTGTGCTGAGTCATGCCTCCACCAACCGCCGGTAAACACACACCAGTTCACGCCCCTCCAAAAAAACAAAGAAAAAACACAATACGCAAGGGTCAACAACGACTGGAGGGCCTTCAGAGTTTTCAAAAATTTCAGAAGGTGACTGACTTTGCCTGCGCCAGTTGGTTTAACACTGTAGTTCCCCGTCAAAAGGTCCCCAACGCCGGTTTATCGAAGAGCTTCGCACAGTGTTTCCCTCTGCAAACACCACTGTTCACCAAGCAGGATGAAAAATAACACTGCAACTGTTACTGTAATATAGAGTGCATGTTTTTCCCCCTTCAGAAAAGCACAGCCTGTGTCCTAGTTTGTGCTTATCCATGAAACATAATGTTCTCATTTAAAACATCACAATTTAAAGTGGCTGATTCTCTAGCAAAAAAAAAGAAAAGGGATGCTAATCTCTTTTTTTCTGTTGCTATCCTCCAAAGTTAAGTTTGGTAGAAGTTCTGGATGGGCGCTTGTTTTGCCTCTATGTTGGGTTTTAAAATAAAGAATTGATCAATACACTCATTGATGACAGAGCTGAGCAAAAGACACCTAGACTGTGATTATGCATGTATGGGACTGGGATAGCAGTTTTTATCCTTGTTGTAGTCTCAGTGGGTTTTTCTTTTAAATAATCCATAAAATTATATATTATGTAAAACACCAAACACTACAAATGCAATATTGTTTGGACTGAGTGTCAAGTGGACGCTAAGAGATCATTGGTGTCCACTTATTTGACCTTTCACACTCTTAGTGGTAGCCTGTTGCTCTCCTATTGTATTAGCCTCTCTAATTAGCAGTTAGCACTAGCTTGCAAGGGTTTGTGCCAGTTTTGGAAAACAGAAGCTGTGTCCCAATTCAGAGGGTGCATCTTTTGGAGTCTGCATTTGAAGTTGTTCCAGTGGCACAATTCGGCTCTACCATTCTGACGGCCCCCTTACACGCTTACACGTCTTTTCCTGGGTAATGAAGAATCCCAAACTATCCTAAAGTTCATTCTGTGGCAGCATTGGAAACAATTTGATAGAGGTTCTGAGGGTAAGACATTTGAAAGTGTCAGACCTTCTCACAGTCTAGAATCATTACGAATGGCCGCACCTTTATAGATCATGCCCTCTGAAGGGTGAAACCCCTGAACCGGGCCATACCAAGGGTATTCTAAGTAACTCTGTTAGCATTAGCCTAGCTATAGTCTAAATGGTGAAAGGTTTATCCCTGCTTAGCTTCACAAGAATAAGCAACCAGTTGCGTGAGCCGGTCTGAAGCCACCTCCCTGGTCAAGCTTGATCTCCCAACCTCTTCCTTCCAATTCAACAATTGGCAACGTGTGCCTCGGCTATCAGAGTATGTATTGCTAATGCATTATCACTAGATGATTAGAACCATTAAAAACATATCTATCTACCCATCTATTTTCTTCTTATGTTATGTTTTCACACAACGATATATTCCTATGAGGTGTCAAATTCCTAGTACTAAATAAAACATTTCCTTTACGGAAAGATCATATATTTGCATATTGTGAGTTTTCCTGTTGACTAGAGAAGTGATCTAAAAAAGGAGTGGAGAGTGTTTGTTGAAGGAAGACAGGATTTTACTCTTTCTTGCCACCCGGTACAATTGGGAGATGGGTAACGAAAAGTTCTGTCCAACATAAAATCTTCAACACTGCTAAGGCTTTCATTGCTGGAGGGCCCCTGGAGATTCGCTTCCATTTCTGTCTTTGTTTTATTTGTCAAAGCAAATGCTTGTATAATTTAAAGTGGGAGCTATCAGTGCTGAAACTTTCCTCCTCCTACTCCTCCTTTGGGGATCGTCCAATTGTCTATAAATGAACGAGCAGTGCTTGGAAGCCAGGACCTCCTGCTGCCAACAGCCTGTTGTCTGTGGCTCTGCACCTGCTGACATACAGTATACGTACATTGGTTAATTAGCAGCAAGTGCACGTCACCGTCTCCGCAGACCTCCACCCTCTCCCCACTCACGTCTGACCCTCCATCCTAAAATGACTTTGGAGTAGAGCCACTACAACTGGCTCGCTTCAGAATAACAAAAGGCTGTTGCTTCTCTGGTTCTGAAGAAGTCAATGAAGCTCATCCATCCCTCGTAGAAGTTAAAAATAATCTATGGTCCATGATCCATGGTATCAATATATCGGTTGGTGTGTCTCACAAATTAATGTCTTCTCAGGAGATGAGCAGTGGACCGTCCTACTTGTTTTCTAATTAAGCAAAAGTCCAGGATTATACATTTATAAAATGGATGTCCACAAGTTCTAGTAAGACATCCCTTAAAACTGCTGATAGTCAGAAATGTGACAAGTCTACAGTCAGTTATGAAAGGATGACTAGAATTCAACCTGGGCTTATTGTGCAACCCCATGTTTTGAAAAAAAAAAAAAAAAAAATGTTGCCCTCTGCTGGACACACTTTTTTACTTTTTGTATTTTTATTTTGATATATGAACAACTGATTGCTATTGCTACAAAGTTGATGCTAAGTTTGTTCCCCGCTAGCCTTTGAAGAAATCTCAAAACAAGTCACTATTTTTTGCCTCCATTTTGTTTTGTCGCTTTTTCTCTTCTGGAAAGGTTGTCATGCTAACAAGCTAGCTACTTAGCAGTGATCAGACTCATAAAGATGGCTGAACCAGCAGTTCAGCCAAGCAAACACTGGTTACCACCACGCCCACGCCCACCAATAGCACCTTTAAAATTTTTTAATTAATTAAAGCTCATTGAATAAATGCATAAAAGTGAATACATACAATAATGTGTAATAAGTAATATCGCCCTTGGCCACACTTAAGACATTTTCCCTTCAACTTAACCACAGCATTGTCAGATAGCAAAGATCCATTCAATTCTTCATCAAACACATTGGTGATGTTCCAGTTCCAAAAAAATCTGTTTCTTGTCCTTATCTTTTAACAGCATTTCACATAAGTTAATGTAGTTCTTCTCTTTTATTCCAATTCATAACTTTCCATTTCCATCTCCAAGATAAACTTGAAAAAAAAGCCAGTGAGAGGACCTTGAATAGAGACAAGTACAGACACAAAAACAACACTGACAAGACAGTTTCGAACTAGAAACAATTAAGTCCCATGGTCCTTTTGCCCACCCATCCAACAAGGCTGTTGATACTACATCATCTTGTGCCGATTCCAAGAGGTCACCTGGCAACAGAACTTAACTATAGCAAGAGAACTATGGTGATAGCAACACTTCTCCTACCAAATAACAGCCACCTCTCTGGCCAGCAGCCTGTCAGTGGGCCTGGATTCCAGCAGTTTAATAGTTCCTTCATGCACTATATGTGGACAGTTGGAGGTAACTGTAAATTGAAGAGCTGACCACTAGAGACACTCATCCTTAGTTCTCCTGTTGTCATCCTTTGCTCACCTCTGTCATCTGCTGTCCAATAAAACTCCAAAAAGAAATATGAATAAAATTAAACTGCCAATACTCCAATCCAAAGGGAGCGCACAGCACAAACAGCTGGAGTTGTTTAACACTGTGTGTTGTCGTAGTCTGAGTGTTATTGATGTCTTGGCAGGTGATGGCCTCAGAGGCAAACACTTCCATCGACCCGCCTGGCCCCCACAGGGCCAACCTGCCGCTCAGTGCCTTATCAGAGCCGGGTTCCGAGATCAACTGACAGAGCCTGGAGGTTCCTTTCCTGGCCACTCAGCAGAGCGCTGATACGGCCATTTAAATGAAAGCACAAGGGCATCCCTCACTGTCCATTAGGATCCCAAGGGGGGCCTAGAGCATGGGTCATTAAGGGCTGCTTTAAAACAAAGGCTTGTAAACGGAGGGTCTCCTGCTAATTAGAGAGGAGAATTAGTCATGTGTTAAATGATTTGGTATTAATCCTGCTGTAAATATTAGAGTGGTTTCCAGCCAATAGGACATGGTAGAAGAGCCGCGCTGTCAATATCATTCCTCATCAAGCTGAGGAATATTGCAAATGGTATGGAGTTTTACCTGGAAATGTATACAAGATTTTGATAACCATGACTGTTGGAGAGTAACATTGGCTTGTAGACTACCACTTCAGTGAACACTTGACAGTATAAGACAAAGCCCGGTCTGATGGATCTGGATTTCTACCGATGCAGCAGATGGTAGGGTCACACACGGCCTATCTTGTGCTAACCGCCTTGCCTCACCTTGCGCTCCCATTCAATTTACATGCAAAAATAAACAATGGAGCTTCTCAGACTTAATGATTTCATCATTTTTGTCTTAAAAGATTGCAATTTTGTTATATGTAAGCCTCTTCCCGCTTCCTTTTTTTTTTTTTTTTTTTTTCAAAATTAAAGGTGCCATATATAGCTGATGGTGGTGACTGCTTTGTTGTGACATCACAAAGTTCAGGGATTCTTGACAGCTTGTTTTAAGGATCTGTTTCTGAACACAGGCTGAGCACTTATTATATTTCCACAGTACTAATATGGACCAACACATGCTTATAATAAAAAATACGGACGTCTACCTTTACACAATACTGGACCTTAAGCAATATGGCCTGGTGAGCTTTTATAGTCACTATACAACTACTATTATTTGAACCCCATGTTTGGAAACCGTGCTCAAAAAAAAACAAATAATAGTTATGCTAATTCATGCCAAATAAAATTGCTAGATCTGGAGCTTTAACAATAATAATAATTAGCAAACACCTGAACACAGAAAAAGCTTCACATTAGATCATTTCCAACAACTTCCAATACACCAGGCCACACTTGATGTGAATCCAAACACAGGACCGTGACGCAATGAGGTGCACCGAAAGTTTTCCGTGCACTTGTGGTGTGCAGCTCACACCGATGCATACATACATAATTCAGGAAATCACGGGTGACTATCTTTGATGTGTTCTCCGTGAAGCCCGCGGCGCTTCTATTGAACCCACACGACCTTTTACGGCATCATTTGCTTTCCTCGAAACCTGTGGCATTCTCTCAGCTGCGCGCATTTATATTTTATCCCCCTTTTATTGCAGCTGTAACAGGGAGGCATCTCTGTGAAGCACTGGGCTGCAGCTGTCGTCCTCCTGGCTCCTCTTGCTGATGTTCGGGGATGGAAGAGGTATTTTGTGGAACACTTGTTCGCACACATTCTGCTGGCTTCAATAGGAGCTTTAAGCCACCACAGAAGAGGAGAAGATTAACAGCCAGAGATAAAAAAAAAAGAAGTGGAGAGAAGACTGAAGGGAGTGTGAGGACCGTGGAAATGAGATGCTTAGCTCGTTTGTCACTGTTCTTCTTCACTGAAAAGTCTGCGTAAAGTATTCATGGGCTCCCTTTTCCTTTACATTTTCCCTTTCTGCATTAGATCACTATTGACTCCTGCCGAGCAAAGAATCTTTGAGAGAACAGGCCAAAGTGTGATATCGCAGCTGAGGCAGAACGTCTGCTGGGGCATACCAAAATTACTATTCCCTCGTCAGATTAACGCCGGCCGTGTCAAACAAGTGGAAAAGCAAGGTGGAATAGATAGATGTGATTGTGATATAGATGCGATTAAAAATTAAGTCAGGAATCAATTCCCGCCATAAATAATTCAACGGACCAGCGCGGAGGCAAATTAAAAGCGCACAATATCATCAATGTTTGATGGAGTCATTTTGAGTTAAATAAATAAATAAATAAAACTGGCTGGAGAAAAGAAAAAAAAAGAAAAAAAAAACATTTCTTTGCAACTAAACTGTAAATCCACTTTCGGCATCCTCGCGATACGCCCCGAGGTGATAGAAAGGTGATTTTGTTATTGATTCAGTGCGATTGCTGAAGTTCAGCTCAAACATTTTTACTTTTCAATGACTGCTGAACTGAAGTGACTTTGAGTCTTTCTTCATTTTGACAAAAGACAATAATTCTTCTTTTTTTTAATCACTGTTGAACCGCCGGACGCTCTGAAGCACCACCTGTTAAATTCAACAGGAAATCCAATGAGCTATAGCTCAGTGAAATATGAAAGTATGTCATCTGCATATGCATGCTAACAAACCACTTTTTAATGACATCGGATAATGGATGTAAATATAGAACAATAGAGGTCCTGGAATCAGTTGGGGCTTTATTAATTGACTAAACGATTCAACAACTTTAGAGTAATTGTGACAGGCAGCAGCATTTTGCCATCTGGCTGTCTGTGCTCAAGTCGCCACAACTGGAGAAGTTTGCGGTCGGCAGACTTGATCTCTCGAGGGGGATGTTCTACTCGATCTCACGGTGCGTTAGACCATGGGTTAAACCTACGCCGGAATATCCCTTTAAGGAGCTGCTGTTCCGTGACCTTGGGTTTGGCCCCTAAGCCTGGGGCCAGAGGTCCGACGGATCAGCACTCCTGCCCCCGTGGTTACAGAGGTACCAAGCAAGTGAGTCTTGGTCCCTCGGCTCCGTAATTGTTTTCTTACTTCCACAGAATCACATATATGAACTTCATGATGACGTCGGAGGATTACTCAGGAGATAAGGATACATAATCCATTGATTAGATGTGGAACGCGCTAGAGGAAGAATTCACATCCCGATTAGAGTAATTACACGGTATATAATTTGGTACTGAATCAGGGTCTGTATTGGAGTTGTTCAGTGCAGTACTTTGCGACAGGTTAATGGATATTCCTAATCCTACCACTGCCCTTTGGATACCTTAACCCCTTGACTCATCAACCTTCTAGACCACCTACTCCACTCAAAGGTGGACATCTCAGGTCTTTCTATATAATCTACTCTCCCAGGGATTGGTGAAACGAATTGGTTTTGCTTGTCAGGAGATTCATATAACCCCCAAACAAAGAGCTACTGTTTAATTCCATAAAGCTTTAATGCAAAAAGCATGTTAATCTCGTATTGTCTGGCCTTTAATTGTACATTAAACTCTTTGCATTGGCAAACCTACTGTCCCTGCCATCACCTGCTTCTGTAATCAAATTTATTCTCTCATCACTCGAAAGCTGAATAAAACATGAGCCGTCTTTGCATCACCGAGGAAAGCATCGGGTCTCGGGAGCCAGTGCAGAAAAACCACAGTGTCTGCATCCTATCTCGTAACAGACAAAGTGCCTCGCACGGTCAGAGGCCTTCGATATCTTCATCTCCATAAAATCCCTTTCGGTTCAAGTTGAGGTTGCACACTTTGGCAGCGGAATACAAAATGACATCCAGCAGAACTACTTCCATCAGGTCTTGGCATTCTTCTGTGTTCTACCCCTTCTTGGCAATTCAGCCACGGCCTGCGCTGCGGAGATATGCAGACTTTGAGATATGCTTTTTGCTTAGTGGTGAGAATAGAGAAATCCATCTAAAGTTCCCCCCACCTTGTTCATAGCCGAGGTATTTGTTTTTGGTCGAGGAGGATTTTCTTAAGACTATTAACACAAAGAAGTTGGCACATGCAGAACTACTGGTGAATATTTAGATAGAAACTTTCGGATTATAACCACTTCCGTCTGACAAATCAATTAAAATACTTCAATCAGTGGATTTCCTATTCATTTAATCCTCCATTTCCTTCAGTAAGGTGAGGACTTCTTTTCTTCTTTCTTCAAATCCCCTCGAGGAAAAACACAAACCACCTCTTCAAAGATATGACATGCAGTCATATCTTTTGAAGCCCGCAAGCCTGGGACAAGACTGAAGGAAATGTACATCCGATGAGCTTCCCCCACCCTGCACTTTCCACGTTCCCCTTAAGACGAGGGGGGGGGGAATAATAACATAAAAAGCATTAATGTTTAAAATGAGGCCATCCCCCCATACAATGTCTTTCCCCGGCGTCCGGTGTTTTTCGACTTGTCTGAATGCCGATAAAATCCGGATATAAAACCTGACATTGAAAGATGAATGTGTCCCACAGCCACTCTCGCCTATCAGTCCCGAACACAGACGAGGACAGGGGCCTGGGAAACATGTCAAGGAGCTATCTCTGCCGCCGCTTCCCTTCTTCTCTTCCTGCCCTCTTCACTCGCAGGCAGAATTAAAGTTGAAAAGGTTTGCGGCGAGGATAAAAGAGAAGGGTGACTGGCAGAGATGAGACAGAATGCTAATTTTTTATTTTTTTTTATTTACTTGCTTTTGTCGGAAGGACGTCGCCTCCGGCTCTCTTATGGATTTTTATAACAGGTATGTTCAGAGACGCACCGAGCCGTGGGGGCATTTGAATGGATGACCCACTGTATAGTCACTGAGCTCGAAAGGCCCAAAGGTAGAAAAATACCAGACGGTGGGAGAAAAAAAAAAAAAGATTCTCGCCCTCAGCCGGAAATCATTATCATGAAATGGGTCAAAGCTAGATTTCAATTTCAAAGAGATCTACATGCAGGAAGAGATTAGTCACAACACAAGCTTTCTAATAGTCTCAGTCAACTGAAACAAAGACACAGTGAATGTGTAGTAGTACACAACACTAAAGCTTACATTTTAAATGACCTGTGGATTTGATCACTAACATTGATATATTTATATTAGTATATATATATTACTCCTTTTCAGAGATGCCAACTAATGTCCAGAAAGTGCAGCTACTCCCTTTCTTTGTTTTCCTTCCTTTTGTGTACTTGAGGCCTGTGTATACTCCACAAGAACAGAAAAATTTGTTCTCTCTCCCAGGGTCTGCAAGAAAAGTCAGAAAATGTCATTCTTTTCTTGCAGCCCCTGGTTTTGGAGTTCTTGTCGTAGCTTGTTCTTGACACATTGCTCGGGCGGAAATTTTTTTTCTCGTACCGCGTCCGACAACTGTCGTGCGATCGGTCAGAAACTTTAAGTTGAGTTGAACTTGAGTTTCTCGTTAAAATACGAAACGTCCTGGTCAGAACTAACTTTGTTGCTCTTGAAAAAGAAGAAAAAGAAAAAAAATCTTCCAGGCCTTTGCTCTGTTTACATGTTCGAAATAAAGATTTCATTTATTCATTCTCTCCAACTAAAAGTGATTGTATGGGAGCCTTGTCATGCCAGTGAATTTTGCTTTGCGGATAAAGAACCTGTACTGTACAAAAAACAAAAAACAAACAAACCAAAAAAAACTATAGTATTTTGATTTCTAAAGCAAATTAATTTGTAAATATTTGTATTTTTTTCATATACAGAAATGCATATGTGTATTTTAATTGTTTCTTAAATAAGGAAATAAAAAAGATAGGTTACATATTTGTATATTCATATTCATTTTCCTCCTTTTAAGTGAAATTAAAACCTACTGGGCAAGAAAGAAAATGGATATATATGTTTAATTTTTCATTTTTTTTCATTACTAGTTTTGCATTTTACTCAGCCTTTGCCCAACACTTTCAAATTCTACACATGCAAGTTATTCCATGATATGATATGCAGTTAACCCCATCCACAACTGTACATGACATGTTTACTGATGCTATATGACTTGTGCGGAAATCTGGAATGAATTAAAAATGAAGCCACGCATCTTGCTATACGTTCCCGAGCTGCCTTTTTCTGAACATCTGAGGGGTTCGAAATAAATATGCAATATGGCTGAAAATATCCTACAGCCTGATTAGATCTGCATGAATCATGTGACCGGAGTCATTTTGATCCGTCTTTTTGTTTTCGGTTTTAATCTGAATCAAAGACACGTGGAAAGAAATGAGGCGCACCGCGGCTCGGAAATTGGTGAGTGATGTGTAAGGCTACAAAGTGATGAGTGTGTGAGCAGGGAAAAAGAGAAAAAAAAAAACAGCTGAGGAGATTACCCCCTCCTTGAGGATGAAGGGCCAAGGAAGGCACAGAGGGGAAGTGGATGGGAATGTGATGAAATCCTATTTCAGCAGCCCGAGGGAGCCATGCCACCGGGCTCCTCCAGCAGGGCCCCTTTGTTAAGCCTGCTCCATGAGAGGACAGGGTACATGTGAGTTGTAGTAAGTGTAGAAGCAGACATGAGAGGGGATGAAAGAGTGAGGACAACTCACAGCCTCTTTACTGGATTACACCAAGGAGAGGACTAGTGTCTTTGGCAACACAAAACCGCTCCGCTGTGTGTCGACGGCTGCCTACTTGGATTGGCGTCCAAATTGCAAACCAGAAATGGCTACTGTGGTTTGACGATTCTGGCACAGCACTACCGAAACAAACCCCCCCTTTGAAATGTTTGTTTCAGCAAACTAAAAGCCTCAATTTCAAGGACGGAGTTTTGGGATTCTTTTAGTTTATTCCCACGGGTTTAACTGAATGAAAACGTTGAGGAAAAGATTGCAGTTACCGAATAAACTGGCCCAAACCTGGCCGGTAACTGTATATCCAAGTATGAACCTCATTGGTATCACACATACCAATGAGAAAAGCTCCTCTTTATTCCTTTCCCTTTTTTTCAAGCCGATGCCATGTTGTGTTTGTAGTATTCTCACACATACAAAACATCAATGCCACTCTATTTATTCTGCCTCACACACACCCCACACATTTCTTTTGATTATTTTTCTACTGTAATGCCATCTGCAATGATCACTGCTTCTTTTTATCCTCTCTCCCTCTGTTAGATCCTTGCTTCAGAGTTCCTCACTATCGCCACACTTGGTTTGTAATCATCTGGCAAAGGTTATCGGACAACGTCTTCGGTAAGTTCGATCGAATGATGAACTCCGGGATTTTGGTTGTAATCGGACCTAAGGATTAAGAAATAAGGTCTGAAGGGAGTGGCCTTCCAAAGCCCTTATCTGAACCCAACCCAACCCAAACTTGAAGCTTTATGCATTAACTGACCAACTCCACAGGTCCAAAGAAAGTTTCCAGTCTTGGGTTGGAATTGGGTTGAGTTGTGCAAATTTCGGGTTGGGTTGGGGTACCAGAACCGCACTCTACTGTACATCTGCTTTTAAACTACTTTTCGGTTTGAAATAGGTCTGAACTACACATCAAAACAATCACACAAATGCTCTTGAACTAAAAGTTGTAACCAAGTTTGGTTTATTTTTTTCGTCTTTTTCATCTGCATATCCAAAATACCCCTAAATACCCCTGAAAATCAAATCACAGATGCACGCTTCAACTGCACACGCACATTTACATTGACAGTCCAGCCAATGACAGTGGAGCTTTACAAGCTACAGTACAGGATTGGATGTTCGAAACAAAAGACCATCAGAATTCATCTAGAACATGGTAGGGCATCCAGGAAAATGTCTGATTCACCATTTCCTGTAAAGAATGGATTACACAATGCGGCTTTTGGATTGGTGTCTGGCTCAGTCGTACGCCGGCAGGCTGAAGTGCTGCGGCACAAACTCCTCCATGCTCCTGAGTCGCAGCGTGGCCCCCTGGGTGAGGCTGGAGTCTAGGTTGTCGTCGGGGATCATCACCACCTGCATCCCCGCGGCCAGCGCCGCCTTGACGCCATTGGGAGCGTCTTCAAACACCAGGCACTGAGCAAGGACAAGAGAGAGGAAAACAAAGTGATATTATCCTATAAGCCTATTAGGTCTACAGGATTTCACCCCTGCAGACGCTGTGGAGCTGAGACCAAAAACAAACAGGAGGAAAATGGGAAACAAGAGCACCATTTCCATTTTCATTGTGATGAACTTGACATTCCTCAGAGGAGTCCTGTTTACCTCTGCCAGGTAAAATATCCATTTAATCTACAGTCTGAAGAACGGTACCCCCTGTAGCCCCACTTCATTGCCCTTGTTTATATTCTCATCACTAGATGAGGAATGTTATTTCACTGCCGGACTGATTGGAAGATGTTGTGCACATCAAGGCGCTGAATGAAAAATAAAAGCCACACTTTTGATATGGAAGATGACAGAGGTACATTCTTGAATAATATTCTGATTCTGCTGTCACTGTCAGAGAAATGATGACTCATATCCTTTATGTTTCCCGAGGCCACGGGGATGCTTTAGTAACCCTTGCTATCAGGCCTGATGAAAATCAACAGTCGGCTACAGAATATTTTTCTCTTTCAACCAAAGAACACTTTTAAAGAACACTTTGGCTTAAGCATAAATCTCACCTTTGTTTCTTGTCGAAGTTCATTTTTTTTAAGCGTGGCATCTTCTTCCCTTCTTTCTCAAGGTCTGGGCAGTGGTTTAAGGTCAGGGTTGGGACTCATTACAGTCCGTGGAGGCCCGGAGAGCGTCAAATGGACAAGAACTTGAGGTTTGGTGAGAGCTACAATTATGGCAGATGTAGTTTGTTCTCTCAATTGCCACAAGAAATTTGAGACTTGGCTTGAAATGATGTGACAATTATGATATTACCTCATCATAAGAGGGTAAATTAACAAACTTGCGAGCTGGAGATAATGGATTGAAAAGAAATCCAGCACTTCCTGGCTTCCATACATCCTGCTGTTGTAACAAGATATGCTATTATTTTTTGGATTGTTACCTAACCTCAAGTTAAATTAACTATTTAGGTTTGTTTTTGTTTTTTTTGTATATGATGATGAAGTAAATAGAAGGAAAAAAACATAAATGTCACCATTATATATACATTTATTATAATGTATGCTAAAAAGACTAAATCTGACTAAGCAGTGTCAACATTTATTTACAAAAGAAGGAGATTATGTGAATTGAACCACATGGATAGAACAGTATCTTATTAGGAGTCAAAGAGATGTGTTCTTTTTAAACAAGCTGCTGCCACAGTGAATCCTCTCAATAAAGTCATTGTGACAAGCCAAGTGAAAATATTATGAAAACACATGAGGCTAATTGGCATTTGAAATACTTATCTGTGCACATGTTCAACAAGGACATTCCAACAGCTGCAGTAAATTAATAGGGCTGAACCTTCACCAGGAGGTTAATCAGTTTTCAGTATCCAATAATCACATTCAGTCGAGTGCAGACAGGAAGAAAGGGAGGCGTGGGGAGGGGGGGTGCTTGGCGCTCCGAGGGTTCAGCGGAAGAGTTCATACTATTTCAACAAGACTCTGAGCTGGACGCAGAAGCAGGGACATTAATATTTACTCATAGATCTATTCAAGCAACTGTGTGAGTGAAAGAAAAAAAAAATCTATCTCAAATAAACCGAAGCCTCATGTATGGACAAGATGCCGCAAAATCATTGTGCTTGAGTACGGCTTTGTATCAACAGAGGAAAACTTAATGCTTATTCGCACTTGCGAGGAGCATCCGATGCGAGGGAGGTGCCATATAACTGTAGAATAGTTGTAGCTGTCGTAAAGCACAAATACTGCAAAGAGGAAATAGAAGAGGAAAATCAATGGACAAGATATGGATATGATTTTTCTTTTCAGACAAAAAAAAGGAACAATCTGTATGAAATGTACATTTTCTACGAATTTCCCCCTTGTGAAGGTCTGAGTTCCAGAAGAATTCAAGTCTTGAAGGCAAACGGGAAAAGTAAAGCAAAGTGAGGTGTTACATTCAAGGCCGAATCCACTGAGAACATCCACTGGAGGTGGACCTACGCATCATCATGTCATTGAGACAACCGCAATCTTTGTTCACCCAAACCAACAGAAAAGGTCAAGTGACTTTGCCGCCTCTTTCTAGGACGCAAAGAGTTGATATCTACAAAGTCTTCAACAACCGGTCGGTGTCTAGGAAATAGTCCAAGAGACCCAACAAAGTGCTGCCAATGAGAAGGCGGACCAACGCTCTCAATTTCGGTAAGCACAAAGGTTACAGGATTTCGTCATGTCATGGTACTAAGATTACCAGCTCCAGTTGAAGATCCCAACTGATCTGATCTCCAACTCCACAACCTAACTACTACTAAGGTTCTCAATGAGTCAAGCGGGGAGGACTCCATCCTTCTATCATACGCTACAGTAAGCGGCTGCTTGATCTTTCCTTGACGGATGTGACAGGGAAGCTGAATCACCTGAACTTACACTTGGAAGGCAAAGGCGAAACTATATTTTATCAGTGCTGTTAAGGCTTTTCGAGCCAAACTGTCATTCCACCTTCAGCAAGTGAAAAATAAAAGACTGCAGCACTTCCCCTCAGCTGTAGAGTCAGTGGGTGTACATTCTGTAGGTATTGCGACCTCTTGTCCGAGCTTGGGCCGGACTTTTGAGGACAGGTTCAATGATTTTGTTAAACTTGAACCCTGTGCGCTATTAACTGCCAACCCCTTGATGGAGGTAGTCATAGGTGAGCTTTCAGAACAGATGGCTGGAGTGTTCCGTGTCAGTCCAGTGGGGATGGAGAAAGAGGTCATGAATCCACAACCTTAAAAACAGTCCAAACATTTCTGCAGCTGGGTGTACCCATAAAGCTGCATGAACATTCACCCAGGCTTTAAAATACGTTCTGTGTTTTACTCAACCTTTGTGAAGCAGCGCTTTTCTGACATGAATGACTGACAAATGATGCGCATGTATACTAAACACCTTTAGATAGGCGGTTTAGAGTTTTGACATGTTCTGTGAGATAAACGCGATGGGAGAAACGAGTAGCTCTCAGCCACTTTCAGCTCTTCAAAGTAGCTCTCAGATGAAGAAAAGGTCGCAGACCCTTGAAGTATAAGTTAAGTAATGTCAATAGAAGTCTAGAAATGTAAGCGCCTAGAGCTACTGAAGAATCCCACTGATATCAATGAGCTACATTAGAAAGCCAATGATGTCTTTGTGGGCTGAAGAGTATCTCTAGTAATACTCCATATACACATGTTTAGTTATATCAGTAAGTACAACAAATAACTTTATTTAAAATGGCATCGGTGCAGCACAGCATGTTATTTTCTCTAAAAGACGACCAATGTGAGGACAACATTTCTAAATTAGACCCAACCAGTTCCCTTGCAAAGACTGACATGCCCCTTTTTATTACCAACATTGGACGGTGAATTCATTATTCGGTTAAAAAGCTGCTTTAACTTTGTGGTTGAAAACAGCACTTGAGTGTGAATAAAGGAAGCAGCCATACAATGAGTCTGAAGCCCTCTACAGAAGAAACCAAAAGCTAAGTCTCGGAGAAAGCCTTAAGGACCTTTGTTCATCTCAACTCTAATACTCAGGTAGAACAAAGAGGCCTCCTTGAGTCTCTTTAAACCCTAATTGACTTCTGTGATGTCACTAAGCCTGAAACTGGAGGATGTGGAACAATGACGACAGAAACACTATGAATGCACAACGGAGGGCCCCTTGCTAATTCCCTTGACTGAGAGCAATTAAAACTGGTAATTACCCAATGAGCTAGCGAAATGACCCTTTAATCTGCTTCCAATATGCTGTATTGAAATTTGATGAAAACAGGCGCCCATGCATTGCGGCTCACAGCGGATTTATAGCCCAGGTGCATTACAAGTTATGTAAATTAGAAACGCTTTCACGCAGGACAGACGACGGTATACGTCTGTGCCGAGTGTATGTACCTATAATCTGGGTGGGTAAGTGTGCAGATTTCTACAGAAAAAAACTCTATGAATTATAAATCAACCATATGTGTTCTGGATTGAGACCCATGAAGACAGAACAGAAAGCCCGCCATTGCAGCCTCCTCCTGCAGCTATCACAACGCCATTTGTCTTTGCGTCTTGCATGGTGCAAGTTTATCTCCTATTACACAATTGACTTGGCAGCCCATAATAGCTTGTGTCACTTGTGAACTTGATGCAGACCACTGGGTAATGTTGATATCTCCAATTTCAAAGATTTGATTTGGTGAACCCTACTCGTGGTCAGTCGGTCCAAAGGTACCAGCTGATATGCTTCTGGGCTTTGTGGGCAAGTTTGCAAATCCAACCCCCCCGCCCCCCACCCCCAAGCTTCCTTGGAGCCAACGCCAATGTCGGTATGATGTTTTTTTTTTTACACTACATGTGAATTTTATCTGGATAACGGTTATTTGACATTGTCTGTTTGACAGAAGTCATCCAGCAGCATCGGCGGTGGACGACTGCTGACTGTTGCCCAAAACCATTTCCCTAACGGTGGCTTGTCACACAAAGAGAAGGTGTTCTGCTTGTTAAACAGGCAGCCACATAAGCCTCATAAAAACATAATGAGCTAAACCCACTGAAGCTCCCTTTGTTGAGATTTTACACCAGTTTAAACACCTCACACCAGAGAAATGACTCGCACTGATTTAAACAGGAAAAACCTTTCGCTTTAACTCTACTTTCGACTTTAACCGTTGTCTGAATGTCAAATATGATAGAAGTTAAGCTGCTGTAGGTAAAATTAGTGGTGTTAATCAGGCTGTGGCACTTGAAGAACAATGGGGTTGACCATTAATTGTCATAAGTCCATGCTTCTCATCCCAGCTCTGCTTGCTGCTGAAGTATCCTTGAGCAAGATACTGAGCGTAAAATTGCCTCCAATTCACCATCAGTTGTAGAAAATGGGTATATCTGGCTTCCATTGTGAAGCCCTTGGAGTGGTCGATAAGGCTAGAAAAGCTCTATACAAGTAAGAGACCATTCACCATTTAACTACTCTTACAATGATGTGGTACAGTGGTGAATGCAGAACTGAAACCCGACAGGGAAAATATGCTCATGGATATTCAACGCTGCACTTTTTTTTAAACCGTTACCTTGACGATCGTACAACAAAATATTAAACTGACTGCACAAGGGCACTCATCCAAGGAAAATCTCTTTCAACAGGTATGCTGTGCCTGTAACCTGTGATTTAATACCACAGAATAACGATGAAATTATCATTCTTGTAATATGACTGATAGCATGAGTTGGAATTCATTCATCTTCAGCATCATTTACGGCATTAAAGTGCCCAACGTGTTTCTGGTTTCTGATTTTAAAACAGGTCTAGGTTCTATTATTGATACTGTGAAATTACCCAAGCGATCAGTCCATTGAGAAAATACCCTTAAAACAAGCCATTAGGACTTCTTCTTCAACTTTGTGATGCAATCACCAACCATGTCCCAAGACCAGCCTACTCGAACCCCTGCAGGATTTGGGTTCTTTTGAGAGTTTGCCTGAAATCTACCATATTTCTAATATGATCATCCAGAAAACTGTCAGCCAATCAGAAGACAGGCTCCTGCTCTTTATCAACCTGTCGAGCTGAGAAGATGTAAAATTACAATGAGATGCCTTTTGGTTCTTACGGATCGACAATCAATAAGAGGAAACTATGCAATCTTTACCGTGATGCATGCTGGGTATTTTCACCCCGAACCTATGGAACGCTTCTGCAGACATTCCACAATGGCCTATGTAGAGACTATCAATCACTGTAGAAAAAAATATAACATGAGGGAGAGCAGCAAATAAGACAAGCACATTTCCCTTGTTTGGATTCTGTGTTCTTTCCAGGAAAAAAAAACAAACATGCAATATAATTCCAGTTGAGCTTCCAATACTACTCTTTAATATAGACCTGCTTTCATGGGGAATGAAGAGATAAACAGCCTTGTTTCAAATAATAAAGACGGAGGGTATGTCAGTTCTTGAAATATACAGTATGAAGCCTCCAGTGTTGGTTTCCAGCCATGATGGCAGGTTTCTTGACTTCACTTCCCTCTGGCTCAG
>OMNW01004800.1:1566-23417 GCA_900303245.1 Selene dorsalis | reverse complement strand
CATTCGGTGTTTTATTCTGTGTTTGATTGTGTCAAGGGCTGTTGCAAACCAAATTGCCCCTTGGGAACAATAAAGATTTTCAATTCAATTAAGTGTCACAGTATTAAAGGAATGCATTGATTGCTTTTAGGTACTTTTACATCACCTCAATACCAAATATGCAAATAAAGATGGAGTATAAAGGACGTGTCCTCTGCTCTAGATTTTTCAGATGCATACAGAAATTAAACACATTCACTGTCAAAGCAAACATAAAATACTTTTTCAAAGCAAGCATTAGATGTGTTCTTTTAACAATGCAAATAAAACATGTTCCTTTTAGCCCTGATTTACCTTGTAAAAGGAGCATCTGGGTTAAGATCACAGTTGGAATTACAGGGGAGCGAAGAGCAGCTTGGCTCACTTGAACCTGAGCTCCCTTGAAAGCGTCACAAGGAACATTTAGAAGGAGCTCTAAAAAAAACATCCCCTGGTTATATTTTATTTTCCATACATTAAATTTACCTAAAATGTCAATTTTGTGTGTTGACTCGTTCATTCCATTCTATTTTCCAAACATGTGTTTCCAGTAATTGACACAATTTAATTAATTGTATGAGTTGTGTGCTTTCTATTCACCATATGTGTATATTTATGAGTCTGTGATGTGAGTCTGTGTCCAAACTAAAAGGCAAATTATACATTCTGTCTAACTGAGACTTATTACAGGAGCTGTTTCAGTACTATGCAGCGCTTTTGGTTGCATGTGTTCCACCTGAGCTGAGGTCATTTATTCCACAGTGTGCTTGCTTTTTGTGGTTATAAAGAGAACTTTTAATTTTTGATGTTTGTGTGTTTGTTTTTGTGTTGTAATCCACAGAAAAATATGAAAGTGAAGGAGAGCAGGGGGACAGTGACAGAGAGGGATAGAGAAGAGGGAGGGAGCTGTGAGCCACAGACAGATGTTTTATTTTGCTGTGGTTAAGATTCAAAACCAAGTTACAGTAGCTAAAAACTGCTCAGGTGTTTTCTTCATGTTTTGTGTTGTTCTTGAAGCTGTGTAGAAGACAAAGTAGAAAGATGTTAACTTTGTTCTTCTGCTTTGTGATTATGTTTTTGTTTTTTGTTTGGACTGTTAAACTTCTTGTGTGATTATTATATAGTTCTTCCATGCCTTCATGAAATGTTGCTGCCTGCAGTAGTAATGTTTTTTTTTACAGTTTTTCCCTATTATTGACCATGCAGCTGCACACCTGTATAGTAGACTAAGTGTGTGCATGTGACTTGGGAAATCATGGTGCAATAGAAAATAGTGCTCTGAAAACCACTGTGTAATTCCAACACAGATCATCAAGATCATCTATTCTATATTTGAACATGCGAGGTGTTCACCTATTCAGTTTTCAAAAAGAATCAACAATAAAATTCAGGCATGAGATTCTAAATTAAACTGCCCGTAATTTAAACCATAAAGCGAAGTTGACTTTGTGAAAAAGCTATAACTGCTTTCACAGTAGCAGTTACATTTAGAATATAACAGCCAATACTAGCTTTGGGCAAAACCTTGTGTTATAACAGGAGGTGGATTTGTTCCATGTGGTCATCAACATTCTGCAGTGAGACAGGGTAAGAACCTTTCCTCCTAACTGAGAAGACATTATCATCTGCATACTATATATTTAAATGATTGTGTGGATATTTGTACAGGTATATACATATATGTTTTTTCTTTCTTTTTTTGAATGGATGATGCCTCTTGAACTTAACTGTTGAGTTGTCCTGTGCTGCCATCTTGTGGACAAAGAGGGAACATGGGCTGTATTTTTAAAGAGGACAACAAGTAGGAGGAGGTGGTGGCTATGATGATGATCATTCACGCATCCATGATTTGGATTTAGCTCTACCAGTGTCTTTGCATCTGATTGATTCTATTGACTCTTGGTATGTTTATGTTTTGTATTTTAATGTGATGAATTTATGTTGTTATTTTAAATGTGATTTGAGAGAAGTGCTATAGAAATAAAGATTACTTACCTACTTACTTTGGATCACTACAGACTCCTGTGAAAAAAACACTAGAAACACTGATACTGTGTATTCATCCAGCATGTCAATATACTGGATTAGAAATGGTTTTTGATATGTCTTGCCGATAAGATTATCATCTTTATTATCCCTATTAGTGTCTAGTATATTATTTTCAGAGAGGTTTGATTGAAGATGATGGTAACAACAACACGTTTGCCCGTCCTGGGTGAGGGATCCCTCCTCTGTTGCTCAGCCAGTTAGCACTGTTGTCTCTCAGCAAGATAATTCTGGGTTTTATTCCCGGGCCTGAGGCCATTCTGGCCTGAAACAGATCTGTGCTATTTCCAGTCAAAGAATGTGATTTATTAGAACTTGACAATATGCCTGTGAAAAACTCAGTTATTTAGGTGTGGTGATCGATAAAAAATGAAAACAATCACTGTAATCTTAATTACAATACAATAATTCAACAAGTAAGCAAAAAGTTTAATATGTGGTTGATGAGGGATCTCTCACTGAATGGAAGAGTTCTTCTCTCTAAGGCTGAAGGTACAACAAGGTTGGTTTATGTATCCTTATCATTAGCAATGCCCCCTGTAATTTGCAAAAAGTTAGATAAAATTTAGTTTAACTTTATTTGGAGAAATAAGTACCATTACTTAAAGAAAGGAATTCTGTGTAACCCCAAGAGTAGAGGAGGTATGGAGGTGTTGAGTTTTGAAACATTGAATACTTGAAATGGCTATCTAATGTGATCAGAGAAAATGACAACATCTGGAACACCTTCCCTAAACATGTATTTAATGGTGCTGGTGGAATTAAATTTTTACTGAAATGTAACTATAAAATTGAAAAGTTACCTATCAAAATATCCAACTTCCATGCCTGGAAACTGATTTATAAACAACTTTTCACCAACTAACTTTTACATTTGGAACAATGAGAGTATTTTATACCAAAACAAGTCATTGTTTTACCAAAAATGGTTTGACTATGGTATTGTAGTATTGCAGAGACTTTTCAACAATATGTAGTTTCCCGGTCAACTCGAGATCCATGACTTTTCAACAATGGTCAACCATGAATCAATGCTCAATCAATCATAAGCAGAACTATAAATCAATGCTGTTTCAATGTTAATGTTAACATAATGTCACACATTACCTTATGTCGGTTTTCATCGCTATTGTAATGGTGATTCAACATTGATTTTGCATTGATATTTCAATTTCAGCCAGATGGATTCAGATGGAAAATCAACATTGTTTCAATGCAGGCTTGCTGTAACCTCTAGGTGGCAGCAATGCTGCACTTTGGATACTGTCGTGAAACACCATAGAAGAAGAAACACCATAGCAACGGCCCAACAAAAATGGCGGCTCCTGCTGCTGCGCTGTGGTTTCAATTTATCCTCTGTTTATTTTTGTTGCTGAAAGTTTCAACAGCAGATGAAAACACAACAAGCCAAACATTTAACACGACTGCGTTTGGTGAAGGTAACGAGACGTTTTACAACGCGGAGAGTTACACAGCGGCTCTGCCTCCAGAGTCTGAGGCTACAGAACCGACACCCACCGACAGCAGCACGGAGCAGCCCAGGCAGCCGACACCTCCCCCGGTGCCGCTGCCCGCCTCCGGAGCTCTGCTCACTCCTCCTACTAAAGGTAAAGTCTGAAGGGTTGGAAGTGAACATAGAGTCAACCCAGCACACGACTAACAAATGATCAGCTGCTGTTTCTTTCAATGGCGACGTAACTGTTGTCTACACTGAGCTAATGTGATGAAACCAGAGAAAGAAAAGCTCCTCAGTCAGTGCACCTGCTGGAGACCCCAGCTCTAACTTGTGTGTGTGTATGTGTGTGTGTATGTGTGTCAGTTGACAGCATGTGTCCCTGTGACGAGTCCAGAGAAGTGTGTGACATCAACTGCTGCTGTGACAGGGACTGTGGTGAGGAGGCCGCTCTGTTTACCCGGTGCTCCGTGACCTCAGTCAGGTGGGTTTAGTTAGAGCCAGGGTTGCAGTCACTGAGACCCAGCTGAAGACTTGTGCTCTCTACATATATCGTGACCACAGGCTACTATGACCCCTTAGTGGATGAAGAATTGCAACTGGCAAACACTTAAACAGCTGTACTGATGAAAACAGAGACACTCAAGTAAAAGCCACTGTTCAAACAATGTCTGAGTGTGGGAAATATCAGGCTGATGGCTGATACAGGCCAGGTAGACCCACTGAGGATGGGTGCAATACCCCTGTGCTTTTCTGCTGTCAGTTTGTCCTTTTAACAGAAATTCTGTCTCTAATTCTGTTTCTAAAACACTAATTTATTTAGCCATTAACATTCAAAGCAACATCTTCAAATGTAGCTCAGTTACTGTCAGTGAAATTCAGCTCATCCTCCAGACATGTCAGACTGAAGGACTGCTTATAGCCTTCAAGCCTGTGGAAAGTCTTTAATGTGAAAGACCTAAGCAGGAGGTGCTGTCTTATTGACAGCTTTTAAAAATGTGAAAGATCAAGATGAGATCATGAGAATTATTTACTTCACCTCCATTAGTGTAAGTTTCCAGGTTTGGTTTCCTTAAGTGTAAAAGGAAAGGAAATCAGACACAGTGATTATAACCATTAAAAACACTGAATATATCAGTTTGGCATTTAAAGTTATTGTTTCCCTACCTCTGAATGAGTGGGTGCTAAGATCACTGCTATCCTTTGCTCAGGAGGTTTTTACCAACAGCTGGAATCCACACATGTTCTTCTTCTCCATTACAAACAGACCCAGGGATTAAAACTGGTGAATGAATAAAGCAGTTTTCACCTTAAAAATCAGTGACTGGCCAACTGACCCGGGACCTCTCCAGCAGCTGGAAGCTGAGCTGCACTTATTTTATCAGAAAACTGGTTAAAATATATCTAGGTGCAAAAATTCAGATGTGAAAAGAATTCATGTCCCAGCCAGGTAAATGAAAAACATCTTTTACATACAGTTCATACAGACTCATCCTCTATTTGTTTTTCTGTTTTCAGAGGCAACAAGCAGCTATGTAGCCGCGATGTGGCGTCATACTCTTTAGGCAGCACCACAGACAGCTATTCACATCCACAGGTGTCTGTTGCCAAGGAGACCACTTACGACATTTTCTGCATTCAATCACAAAACCGTAAGTTTAACCATGGAAACATCAGTTCAAAGAAGTCAGGGAGTAGATTTATAGCCTGATATTATTATGAAAGCAGGAGCTGGGTAATCAAGGTATTCAGTCCTACAATGGTGGTTAATTTGTTACTGGAGTAAATCACCATGGTAACTGAAGCTGAACTCCTAACCTGCTGAGCAGATTGAAACCTGTCAACAACCAAGCTACCACGACATCACAGGAAAAACACTGCCAGTATTCATACAGGATCCTGGCAGAGACAAAAGATTTAACACCAAGAAACTGAAAGAACTGGAAATAAAAACTGTTCACTTCATTATTATGAATAAACGTTTCAGTCAGACTGACTCATCAGACGTCAACTACTTCTCTTTTCTTTCTCTCCTCTCTAACTAACCCTTTTGCAGTATACAGTATATTTACATTATATCCATAGTTTGACTCATAATATAACAATATACAAATAATTTATTTGTATAATACAAAGAATGTGTAATTATTACTATCTTGATTTCAGTATTTTTCTGTTCCAGTCATGTGATTATGTAGCTACATTTCACCTAATGTGCTATAACAAAATTTACCTGCAGGTGCCAGCGTTTCATTTCAAATCATATTGTTCCTTTATTCATGGTTTTGATAATGTTTGTAACAGCTCCATCTTCAGGCAAGGCAAGGCAGAGCAAGGCAATTTTATTTGTATAGCCTGTTTTTACAAGCAGTTCGTCTCAAAGGGCTTTACACAGCATCATTACAACATCCTCTGTCCTTAGACCCTCACATCCACTGAGGAAAAACTCCCAAGAAAACCCTTTAACAGGGACTTACAACACAGAGTATGGGAAAACATGGAAATGGAATCAGTTGGTTAACAAAAATGAAGGACGCAGGGAGGCAGGGAGAGACGGCCAGCGTAATGGGACTACTGGATCCAGACTGGATGGCAAATGTGTGAATTGATACCAAGCTTCATAGCAGAGGGTACCAACACAATAAATTTCAGTTTAGTCTGATAATGAAAGGTTAACTTGGGTTTGTTGAGCTTGCTTTGCATTGCAGAATCCTGAATGTAAGGTCCTTGTCAGACTCATACACACAGTTATATCACTGATGACTTACCAACAACAATTGTCTCAGCTGCTTATCATTTTTTTTGTGTAGGTCATGATGGGTTCTCTCATCCGTCTCCTGCTCTTCCAACCGACGTGACTTTTGACTCTCTGTTTGAACTCTTCAACCACTTTATGTTTGACCTGGAGGAAAAGGAAGGTCAGGTGTCACCTGTAGAACACCAGGCCTTGTCTGGATACCAGGTACATCTCTGTGGTCACTGTTTACCTGTCTCTGTTTTTTTAATTATCTGTAGCACTTTACATCATGTTGAATTTGTGTTGTGGGGTTGTGAGGTTGTGTTTTTATGTTTATGTGTTTTCAGTTGGGTGATGGGATGCTGAGAGCAGGTGAGGATGGAGACAGAGGCCTGTTCTGGCTGCCAGGTCCCGGTGTCACTGCTGAATGTGTGGACAACAATCCTGCAGGTAGGTACCACAACTGACAGTCAGCAGAGTGACTCACTTACACAGACACACTGTTTGTCTGACATCATTTATTATAAAATCAGCTACTGTTAGTGGGCTTATCTCTGCCCACTTGGGTTTTATCATGTTCTTTTGTTGGTCCCCAGTATAGTGTCATTGTTTGTGTTGTGTAAAGCTGCCCAGCACACACACAGCACTTGTGATGAACTGTGGCCTCTGACAGTGAAATGATAAGGAGATTTACAGTATAAACCTTTGAACAGTAACTCATGAGCACTGTAACTTCACTGACTGCCTTCTGAGGGGCTCAAATGATGCTGAAATGCTGTGTGTATATCAGGAAAAAACTGAAAGCAGCGTAAACACAGCTGAAGGGGAGTACCTTTATCTGCGTACTCAAGACTTGGACGTGGCTCCTTAAGCATGATTTTTTGTGTCAGCGACTCAGCCCAAACAAGCACACATATATCATGGTCAGTTTTGTAGGGCAGTTGCCAAATCTCTTAATTTAATTTAATTTCCTGCTGTGTTTTTTTGAAGTTGAGACCTGGGATCCGCTGAATGAGGAAGTCACGTTTTCTTAAATGAGATTGATCCCATTAATCAATGAAATAATTCAGTAATGTTGTCCTCCTTGACGATTGATGCCCCTTTATAAACAAGGATTCTATTCATGAACCAGTGTTTGTGCCACACATCTCTCCACAGCTCACCACAAGTTCCACAGCTCCATTTTGTGTGATTGTAGTTTTTATTTCATACAAGTGTAGTTTATAAAATGAGTGTTTTTTTATTCTTTTTCGTCTTTTAATCATTAACCTTTGTTTTGACAGCGTTCTTAAAGGATCAAAGCAGAGCCTGTTTTCGGCATCTGGTCCTGGACCAGGATTGCAGCACCTCACCAGCCCTCAACATGAACACCTACACTAACATCCAGCTTTCTGCTGTGAGTCTGCTGCACTCTTCTGTTCCATGAATGATACACACTCACTGTCTGACTCTGACATCAGTGATGCTAATCCTGTTATTATAGGAGCAGCTCTTCATACGTTCCATTAATGTATATACACAAAGTAAAATGGTATGTTATTAAAATGAATGAATTACGTTTAAAAAAAACATGATAACACTGAAATGAAAGAATCAGTTCATTTAAAGGTGTTCAACTAAATCTTCTCTTCTCTACAGGGCAAGAATAAAGATGCAGCTGTAAGTATGTTTTTAAGTCATTTTACACATACTGCAGGTGTGATGGGGTGGAGGGTGTGTTAGGATTTAAATGTACTTTTTAAACTTGTGAGGGAGCATGTTCAAGAAAAGAAAAAAGGTGTTCACTTGCTTTGTGGATTTGAGTTTTGTCCCATATGAAGTTGATGCTTATCCATAGCTGCCTGCCATAGCTACATGACATACAGTACATGTCTGTACTGTCATATGGAACTATGGAAACATAGATACATACATATTAGATTCTGATAATGTCAGCACGTGGCAGCATATACAGTAAGAATGGGCCAAGTTCCCTGTGATATGTTTTGAACCAGTTCAACACCAAGTCAAATGCTGACCAACTTTTCAAGATGTTCTTCAGCTCAGTGTTGATCTGCTGGTGTGGATGCTGTGAACCAACCTCACAGCCTCTGCTAAACCAGGAAATGTAGCAAGACACTGTCCTATGTTTTGCACAGAAATGTGTCTCCATCATGTTACCACAGAGTAGAAACTCTGAGGTCAACTGCTGCAACACAAACACTCTTCTGTTAGTTCACACGAATAAGGAACTCATCAGTTCTTTTTACATCACCACAGCAAAACATGCTGTTTACTGTCTGTCTGTCTTTGCAGTATGTTGAACCTTTATAGATTATTATGGTATGAAACTCAACTTACCAGACCTGTCTAAGATCTTGACAGTGTGTTCACACAATGAACATTATTCTGTCAGTCTATTCGTCAGCTGAGATATTATTGAAGTGCACTGTAAGATTTTCAGATTAATCTGTACTGACTTCCCTCAAACAATAACCATAAATCATCAATAACCACTGATGTTTCTACTGTGATTTAAACAACATCCAGCTCTCCATAAGTTGGTGATGATGTTTAGTGTTCCAAGTGGGTACAGGAGGAAAGAAATACCAGCAGGCTGAGCCATTAAAGGACAGCTTATAAACACTCTGTAGACTGCATGAACTGATATAAATGAAGCACAGTAAACATGTCTGACTGAGATGTGTGTCTGTCGCTGCTGCAGCTTGTTCCTGTGGAGGTATCTTCAGTTGTCCTGCAGGCTGTAGACCAGACTCAGACTGAGCTCAGCATGAGTGAAGGAGAAGACCTCAGTCCTGTTTTCCTGCACTCACACCTGTGTGCTAATGTGGTTCTAAAGGTGAGTCCTCTAGCCTACTGCTCCTGACAATTTTAAGAGAACAAACCTGCATTTATCACTTTATCTACCAGAACATAACAAGAGTCCAGGTTCCTGTTGTTCTCCACAGAGGAGAGCACTGCTGCCATCATGGTACACATACACTGTGTGTGCACAAAGGGCCTGATTTACTAAGATCCCAGATAAGGAGCGCTAAATTGTGTGCTCCTGGTAAAATTTTGCATGTTTGGTTAGCGCACACATAACAGGTGATCTACTAAGAGTAACCTGCGAAATGACAACACCTGCAAACTGCAGTATTTAAATGAGGGTTTTGTGCGTGGTAATTGTTTCCGCCATGGAGAGTGCGGACAGAGAGCTGGATGGCCACAAACGTGTGATGGATTAATAGAGGCAAATAAACATATTGGTGAGCTGCAGCAGAAGAAATGTGGGAGATCATCTGTGAGAAAGTGAATGTGGTTGCTAAAACAAGAAGAGAACAGATGAAGTGAAGAGAAGATGAGGAGATATAAGGTGAAGAACAAAAGAAATTTGGTTTATCGTAAAACCTCAGTAAACGGGAAGGAGCCCTGATCAGTGTTGAGCGGCAGGTGCAGCTCAGTGTAGCTGAGCAGGTAACTGGGATACCTGCTGTCATTCACTGGGCTGGAGGTGTGGGCTATGGCGCAGAGCTCAGGTAGGACACACTCTGATCTAAACGTCCTGACCAGAGAGATCAGAGACGGGGTGAAGGCAGCAGTGATGTCTCTCAGTTACCAGAGCTGAGCAGCCAGGTACTGAAGAGGGAGGAGAGGAGAGGAGCACACGGGAGGAGAGACGTGTGGCGTAACGGTGCTTAAGCCAGACTTCAGCCTAAGCAAGCCTGATGGAATACCCCCCAGATCTCATTTTATTACCGATCGCAAACACTGAATGTGAAATGTACTCAAGAAAGTGGACACAATAAGAAGTCGAGCTGTCATTTTTTTTCTCCTTTAATTAATATTTTTGTGCTCTGGTCTCTCTCTGTCTCCTCAGGTTGGGTATGTGGTATCATACAGTCCTGAGGGTGAGATTCTGAACATGTCTGCGTCTCTGGTGCTGGGGTTTGTCCGTGAAGTTAATTTGCCCCTGAAACAGGAATTTCAGATCACCTTCGTTCAGGTACAGTCACTCATCTGCACACTGCTGATCATGGATGGATGGGTGGATCCAATAAAAATCTTTACTTCCCATGGATGTGTAAATTTACTCTCAGCTTCACCGGCTGTTTAAAATACTTTAATTACAATAATTTAAAGAGATAGTTCAACATTTTGGCAAATTTGCCTATTGCCATAATCCCTATAGTCATAGGTTCATTATCTTTGCCTGTTGTTTTGAGATCCATGGGAATGTCTGGAATGTAGTTACAGACATGTAATTATTATTACGCTTATTTCATAGCGTGGTGAATGTGCAGGTCACACCTTGTCCACATGAGCGTTTTCGATAGGGATCATGGCAGTAGGCGAATTTGCCAAAATGTTGAACTATCCCTTTAATATCCACAAAGCAAAGCGAAACCATATGTACAGTACAGACAGAATAGACAGGTTTCAACCTGAATGTACTCACTATTTATTTTTTTCGTTGATCCAACCATTAATTTTCTGTCACTTTTTCCTGTCAGCTGGGGTTAGATCAATTTAACTGATTAATTATATTACAATGAATGATTCTTACACTTGGAAACTCTGAAACTACATTAATTAATTAATGTAACAACAGCACTGGTTTGAGACAGGTATTAAAGGAGAAGTTCCGTTTTTCCAAGTTACATGTATGGGTGAGGAAATGAACATATTTTATGCTAGAAATAAGGTCCAGGTTGCAAAAAACGGAACTTCTCCTTTAAACTGTGACCTGATGGTGTATAGCTCACTGGGTTAAGCAATTCCCCCAGTCATGCATGTCATTCCTCCTCTCTCTGCCTCCCCATTTCCTGTCTCTCTTAACTGTTTATCAATTAAATGCAAAAAGCCCCCAAAAATACTAAAAAAAAAAACACTGTGATCTGGTGACACCACAGACTCTCTGTGCAGCCAAACTGTGGTTCACCAGCATCTCAATGGCAACATTATGACTATGTTGTTGTAGAAAACTGTAGAAAAATATGATGTTACTGAAAGCTCTGTAAAAGTTAGTAAGTTAAGTTAACTCTTATTCAAGTGCTGTAAAAGTTTTTAAGATCCTTTGTGATGATGTACCAATGAAAATGCCCTGTTGATGAGACTGAATGATTATTCTGCTCTGTGATTGTCAAACATAAGGACATGGAGCAGACCACAGTCCACTACAGTGGAAATCCAGGTTACGTGGTTGGACTGCCTCTAGTGTCTGGAAGAAGAGCATCAGAATATCCTTTATCTACCCCACTGTGATGAACAGTGTGAATGAATAATGTGACAGCAACAGTACTGGGCTTGGGGGGGGGGCTTTCTGATCTGCCACAAGCACCTAGATTTGGTCTTAACGGTCATCTTCAATGGGATTGTCAGGAGCGTTAACCTCAGGGACACAATTTCTCTTCTCCACGGTGCTGAGGACCAGGAATGTTTGCACGGGCAACATCAGCGCTCCCCAGTCCTGTTTGGTCTGGACACTGTGTCTGGCTGCACTTTCAGGTACAACAGCCTTACACTCAACAAATCCCACCTCTCTGGACAGGTACAGTTTTTTTGAGATCTGTCTTATTCCCATAGACTGGAAGACACTGCCAACTGCTCCCTGGTGTCCAAGCTGCTGGTGGATATCCTGAGGGGAACAGACTCTCTCCAGTATGTGGCTTCATTTGGAAACTCTCCATTAAACAATCAACTGGACTGGGTGCAAATCAAGAGCAACTTTAACCCTGGGGTGAGTTCTAACTCAGTCACAACAATAAATCTAGTAATATATAATAATACATAACACAGCATCCTCAACATCTGAGTTACATGTGTCAGTGTTGTGCAGTCAGAACTGTAAGCAGTATGTTTTGAGGTTGACTGTCCTTTCCCTTCATGAACATGATATCTCAATGAGACCTTGAACTTTTTTAAATAAGGCACAGAGCGAGTACAGTAACGACTGTCATTGTGATCATGTTGTCTTTGCTGGCAGCAGGAAATAATGTACACAGCGAGGCCACCATTTAGCTGTGTATGTGTGTATGTGTGTGTGTGTGTGGGGGGGGGGGTTGTAGGAAGACCAGAGTTGCAGCATCCCATTGTCACGTCATTTGGAAGTAGAGTGGACCAAATATGGATCCTTGGTAAATGCTCAACCTCAGATCGTGAGCATAAAAGAAGTGATACACACCAACACAACCAGCTTGGTGAGACTCACACATACTGATACAGGAACAGAAACATGCTCTAGTCTGCTCTACCCATCACATCTGCTGTGTCTTCTTCTGTAGCAGTGGTCTGGTGGCAGCAGCATCCTATCAGTCAGAACGTCTGTGGCCTTCTTACCTGTGTCTGCTGTGGCTCTTCCTGGTTATAGAGTGACACCCACCATTAATGCCAGACTACCCTTCAACTTCTTCTTCCCTTTTGTCTGATCACGCACCTGAATGTGCTAACGTTCAGCAGGAATGACAGATTTATGAGCAGCACTGTTTGGAGTATCAGTTTATTACTGTATATGTTTACTAATGTAAAGAATGTTGTAAGATTATTTAACATTTCCTAATAAATCTGATTTTTTACACAAATATAGTTCTTTTGAGTGTACATGTTCTCAGTGAGGGCTCAGTTATTTACAGGTTTTAGACTGAGGCCTCTCACTTTACTGTCACATCCAGGAACATCTGACATTCATCCAATCAATGCAGGCATTTCACAGGCTTCTCCTTATGATCCACTTTTACAAGACCTTCAAAATAAGCCAATGTTTCTACAGTTAATGTTTTAACTGTAACACTTCTGTCAACACCCAGTAGTCTTCTGTCCAGTCTACAATGACAGGTTATCATGGAGCATGTCGTTGGATAATTAAAAACAATTGGTGCAGAAAGGTACATGTTATAAATGACACTGAACAGCTAGAAGTCAATGCCGTGCTTCTTCAGGAGAGCTTCTAGTTTCTGTTTGTCTTGTTCCTGTGATGATGGAGACAGAAGAAAAGAGTCAATCAGTCAAAGCTTCAACACACACAGCCCTCCCAGATCTGATACATGTCTCAGCTCTAGTGAGATACTGTAATAAGAAAAACTTGTTGTCCAGATTCCCTAAGGTGATGGGCAGGGAAGAGGAATGAGGAACTTCATGTAGTTTTCTGATCATCTGAATGTTAATGATTGTTCAGTAAAACTGCCAGGCCTACAAGTAAAGTCTGTTACAGTTAAGAGTAGTTTTTACTTGGAAACTGAGTAAGGCTGCCCAACACCATACTCA
The DNA here is from genome assembly GCA_900303245.1 of Selene dorsalis. NCBI lineage: Eukaryota > Metazoa > Chordata > Actinopteri > Carangiformes > Carangidae > Selene > Selene dorsalis. The sequence continues at coordinate 9,921 of OMNW01004800.1, read as the reverse complement.
ATTACAAACCTCAGATCACTTTGACCAAATTTGACTTTTGTGAATTCTGTGGTGAAATGTTTGAGTTTAACTTCTACAATACCAAGCATGTGTAACATTTCATCTTTAGGATGTGAAGTCAGCCCAGGTTCTATGGCCCTGGTGACACTATGTAAACATGTCTGTGATTTCTGATATGAAAGAGTGACTCACCAGTTTATCACTGCGCTCCTGGAGTTCTGTGACTCTTTTAACCAGGTGGTCGTAGCTCTCCTTCAGCTTGTGGATCCTCTGCTCTGCTCGGGTCTTCACAGACACCAAGATACCTGCAACACATTCAAATACAGTCACCTCTCGATGTGACTGATCTATCAATCTGCACCTGATTGTTCAGATGCTCCAGTCTGGACCAAAGCGCTGGAATCGTTTCTTGTTGATGAGGTCACATCATATATTTTTGTTTGAATGTAAAATTGACAGCACAATGACTGAACTTCTGTCATACGGACAGATGTTGGTTGCAGGCAGATGTTAGCTATTGAATATAGTAGAATGGTCTTAGTGTTCTCTCATATTCGTGTAACAAACAGACTGAGCTCAGACCAGCGTGATCTTTGATCTGAGTCTAGATGCTGTAGAAGATCCTGATTCCCAACAGCCCTGTAAACTACACCGATCAGGCCTAACATTCTGACCCCTGACAGGTGAGGTGAATAACAGTGACTATGTTTATATGCCGTCAAATAACCATGTAAACACCAATAACCCTTTTGAAAAACCGGAATATGACCCCTGGGTTACTCCTTTTCTAACCCAAATATCGGGTCATGTAAAGGCCTATCAGGATATCCCCATCCAAAGGAACATTCATTTGTGTTCTGTGCATGTTCTATTCGCAAGGAATCTTGGTCTTTTGAATACAGGACCTACTTGTTGTAAACATGGTGAAACGCAAGCTGGATCCAGGAGGAAACAAATCACCTCACAAGTGTGGGGATAGACATGAACATCATGTCCTCTGTAGACGGTAGAAAGTACTGGGATAGCCAGATATACAAGAAGGTGAGCGCATGGGTACGTCTGTGCATCATGATGTTCTCTGTGCGTCATGACATTGTCCGTGCTTCACTGTTTTGATTGGAATATCCCACTTGATTACAATTACCATGTATACAGGAATAACCCCTGTTTGCTCACACATGTAAACAGGTTATTCTAAATGTTTTAGAAACCGGAATATTGACCTTAACCCGAATATTGACTGCATGTGAACATAGTCACTGAATAACACTTCATCATGGCACCTGTCAGTGGGTGGGATATATTACGATATGATATGAATTACTTTATTAATCCCCAAAGGGAAATTCATTTGTCTGTCAGCTCATCACCATTTGCAGAAGAATCAAAAAAGCCCAATGGCTAAAGGTACAAAGGATCTTCTATATTTCTCCATCCTGCAGCAAAGAATGAGGAGCCCTGGCAGACATCAGATAAGCTTATTGGAATTGATAACAACTATTACTGAACTGAGATGCAGTAAAAAGCAAAAGAACAATAAGAACTCCATTAAAGACCCTGTTCAACAGATAACATGCAGACAATAGATATTGTCATGTTTATCCCGTCTGTCCTGCATAACAACATTGTGATGGTTGAGTGAGTGAATTGTCATGGTCTTGTAATATTAATGTGGTGATCCCAGGCTGCACTGACAGGTAGCTGTAAAATCACAGCACTCAAAACAACATATTATGCAGGACAAGATAAAAACAAAGTGCTTCACCAGAGTCAAGGAACAATTTATCACAAAGAAGTTAAAGTGGGGTTACAACGGTATTAGTTACAATAAGAAGACGGGTTACAAAAACAATAGCACCGATATTTCTCACCACAGACGTGTTTGCGTATGCTTGTCCCAGCGTGTAAATGAGTGTGAGAGTGAGTGTGTTATTGATTGGCACAGATGTTCCTCACGGCCCTCATGCCACAGATGGTCGGCCAAGTCGTCTTCCCTTGTTCTTATGTCGTCTTGGCATGTCATTAGACATGCAGGGGCTTGTACATGTTGCATGTTTGCGTGTGTGTGTGTGCGCGCGTGCGTATGTCTGTGTGACTCCTATGGCTACTGCTGACCAGCTGCTACCAGAAGCTATTGTGCCACCAGACGCCAGGACTATATGGCTGTGTATGTGTGTGTGTGTGTGTGTGTGTGTATGAGAGAAAGAGAGTGGGTGTGTGTTTCTGAAACCAACACACACTAACTAAAACTTCACTAAGTAGAGAAATGTTTTTTATTTGAGACTAAACTTTTGCTTTTTCAGTAAAATGAGTGTAACCCTGTGCTGTAGTGTCAATAGTATGTGTGTGTGTGTGTGTTTGCATGTATGTAAGACAGAAGTGGGCTAAGGAGGCTTAAAGGGCTAAATGAATGAATGACCCGTGCCTCCGCTTGGCCCTTGTGGCCCCGCCAACTCATTAACTGTAGAAAAACGACCACACCTCCTGTTGCTGGAGACAAAGACATGGGAGACTGAAGTGTGAGTGTGTGCGTGTGCAAGCGTGTGTGTGTGCATGTGTGTTTATGTGGTTAGGCAGGTTTTCTCTGAGGGTGGGGGTCGGAGCGTGGACAATAGACTTGGCGCGCGACAACCTTTATTTGACTTGACAATAAGGGAAGAAGTGTTTTACGCCTGCTGGACACACACACATGCATGTGCGCGCGCACATACACACACACACACACGACTGCCATGTCCTGCTGTCACTGTGTCTAGTCTGCTGGGGGCTCAGTCGTCCCCCTGCCCCCTAATCATTTTACTCCTCAAACCTTTTCAGGACTTTCTCTGTTTACTTTCCAGCTCTGTGACACGTGTCTCCTGTTTTATTCACAGTGTAAAGACACAGAGGATAAAACACTGTTAGCTGAGTTTATTCAGAGAGCTGCAGCCCTCTATCATATTATCTTTAGTTCTGTTTGATGATATCAAATATTAGAATTTTTTTTATCCTACATCCAAACTGGGACACTGACACACTTCATATATCTTTATCTGTACAAGAGGAACTCAGTTGCTGGTGTTTATATCTGATCCCTGACCATTACAACCACTAAGGGATCTGTGTGGTGAAGGAGCACTAGACCCATGAGACAATAAACGATGGTAGCTAATGCTAGCTAATCTTATTCTTCCTTTCTGTGAACATCATTGTGGTTTCCATCTTTTACTTTCATATAGAAAACAGAACCGAAACACAGGGTTTAGAAAGAGGACAAAAGTATCTGAAACTGGATACTTTTCTATGTGTTTGGGCCTATCATTCACACCTAAATGGCGTTTTTGGTCTTTAAAGATGGATATTTTCAAAAACTCCTTCTTTGCACCTCAATTAAACAGCTTGGTAGTAATTGTGACGGTTAAATGACTTGTTGCGGCTCTCTGCCTTCCGCTGTTTGCAAACGTACCCTGGTACGTGTGGAAAAGGCCTAGGACTGGCAGAAACACTCAACTATAACTTTATGCCCAATTCAAATCGTTTTCGGAGATTTTCTTCAGTGAACAGTAACTATTATAACTAAAGTGCTGCAGCACATCACATTTCTTCTTCAGGTGCAGTTTCACCCTCTGTGCTGGAGGGCTGGCCCTGAAAACACAGACTTTACACACAGGACTGTCCAAACAGCTGAGGGACTTGAGATGTTTAGACTCCTCTCATCTACTAAATGAGGAGAACCAAGAGTCCTGCAACAGATGGTCTGTTCCTTAGAGAGCCCTGATCTTAATGTGGGTCAGTCTACGATCACATGATGAGACACAGACGCTGGACAGGTTCTCCAAGATGCTGAAACACCCTGCCTCTGCAGAGATCTGGCCAGGGAGGGTTTCACAGAGCTGTATACTGTATGTGGCGAGAGGGTATAAATATGAAGTAGGATTTTACTTATCCTTTTGTCTATTTGATAACAAAAACATCATGTAATGCCAGCAAAGACAGTGTAATAAGAGCCTCAACTAAAACTTTATATAAACTAATACATCTAATACATTTGCTTTGTCCAAATAATAATAATGTAATATTGAAAGCATTGATATTTTGGGATTCACCCATCTACCCCTAGTTTACTGATTACGATTACGATACGATACGATTACTGAGGTTCTGGGTGACGCAGGTAATTCACACATTTAAAAAAATGCTGCATGTTAACAATTTAGACAATAATAATATGCAGAAATATCATCACACTCCGGCTAAATTAGCTCTGAGAAGATTCAAGCCACCAGGTATGAAGCTGAACACGCCCCTTTTTCTGTTTATTAGCATTAATTAGTATTCATTAGGCTATATTGAATTATTCATGTTGAAGTGTGTTGTTCAGAGTATTCAAATCACCTCAAAAGGAGAGATGAGATGAGGCTTCAGGAGAACTTCTCCGCTTAAAGATAGAAGTCACAGTCTTGTCCTGTTTCATCTGTGTGGTTTGTGTGTCTAGGGCTGGATATGGGTGGGTATTCATCATCAGTGTAGCCATGGCAACCGTTGCTCAATTACCCGAGTGTGTCTTGTTTATCTGCAGACAGCGAGCCTCTCTCTTCCTGACTGTCTGCAGCAGCTGCTCCCTCTCCACACCCCATCTCTCTCCCATCTCTCTCCACTCTCTCTCTTCTCTCTCTCTCTCTCTCTCTCTCTCTCTCAGTCTGGTCCTGAAGAATAAACATTTCATAAAATATTTACTCATCTGTAAATCATAAAGAGATTCCTTTTTTTTTTTATCAGCTGAACTGGGCACAGACACATCTGTGTGGTTGAGCTAGGAAGAGTCCAGATGTTTCTAAGTTCACTCAAAACCAATCCAGGAACTTCCACAGTTCCCACCACAAAGTCACTGCTGTATGAATATTCAGCTTCTGTGAGTGTGTGTACTGAGACAGTCTTGCCAATTCAATATGATACTAACTTGATGATTGTATTATGATTATAGGACCATACATATTACATGTAATGATAGATATGAATATTCTTCTGCCACCGCATGTGTATGGAGGGTTGAAAGAGTGCCCGATACAGCCACGTGCTCACGACTGCAGTTGTGCACTCTCACAAGGATGGTTTTCTGCTCTGTGTGTTGTGTTACATACAGTACACACACTTGGCTTTTATTTTTTGTGCGTGAGGTCAGAGAGTAATTCAACACAGTAGTGATTCACTCAGGTCAAATCTATGTTACAGACACAAACAGACAAACTGAGCCAGCAGAGATAAAGAGCTGTCTTGCCTGCTCACATGTGTGTACACACACACACACACACACACACACACAGACACACACAGACACACACACACACACACACACACACACACACAGCACATTTTTTGGCTCCCTTCCTAAACTCCGTGTTTGTTCTAATGAAGCGGCTCGCTGGCTGCTTGATGAGAGTGAAATAAACAACAGAGAATTGTGGGAAGGTTCGTGGTGTCCTTGCTCTGTTGTCCCTTGTTTTCTCTCTGTGGTCAACATGTGTGCGTTTCTGTCCATGAACATTAAAGTCGTCTCTGACAGGTTTTTTTCTAATCTCCCTTGTTGTTCCCCTCCCGCCTTCGCTCCCTCCCTCGCTCTCTCCCTTCATCTCTGTCACTTTAAATTTTTAAACAGCTCAATTAGTGAGAAACCTGATACTGGTGAAGGGGGCCGTTCATGTGTAACCATGCGTCTGTGTGTGTGTGTGTGTAGGTGTGTGTGTGCGTGCGTGCATGCACACATCCTGTCTGTGTTTTAATGTCTGTGCTGTGGTGGCATGCTTAATCTAAAACAGAAAGACATCAGATTTTATTACATTAATATGAATAAGTAAACTTCAGTTTTTGACCCAGATACTTTTCTTCCTGTTGTTTGCTTCAAATGTCACATCCCTTCCTCTGTGAGTCATCACTCAGACTGATCTGTGTTACTGAAAAAAAAAAAAAAACAATCCTTAATTTGAATGATTTTGGAAATTTTCTCAGAAACTTTGCCACATCTTCAGGAACTTCATATTTGAGTTACAGACTGAATAGTGGATCTTTTTGAGGCTGGGACAGGAAATGTCTCCAAACCACTGATCATGGCAGAGCGGGGCGGGGACAGTATTGTCACATGGCATGTAAAATTATTGTTTTAACAAGAAACTTTTAACTTCATATAGGGCTGCGGAATTGCTCGCAGCATTGTGATCAGATTAGCAATATGGCAAAGGGCAAGGTAAAATATGTCAGAACATTGTTGTACATTGTTGGCACCATAAGTGTGGCGTTGCTAGAGAGATGCCCTGGCTAACAAATCACATTCTCAACATGTTTGGTACAAGACCCAACAAAAATCACATCATAAATTTTATATTTAAGTGAAAATGAAGCAAAAATGACCACTCACAATGAAATCTCAATATCTGCCCAAATAATTGCAATATGACGATTTTTCATATTTCTCATCATTATTCTTGTTGCACAGAATAATATACACAATATTTATATATACATATACAAACACACTGTATACAGCTAAATACTTAGTATACTCCTGGTATACATGTTGATATAAGTATTGTTATAAGGTGAAGAAGTTGTGATAATGAAGTAGAGCACTGCAGTACAGTACTAGAGTACTGGCTCTCATGATGTGAACTCATCGATGCAACATGCTGAGCTAAGACATTCAGCTGTTATGCAACAGGCCTGTCAATAAAATGAGCGAAAATAGCCGAGTACGGATGAATGGATCTTTCTGATCTCGAGTTTCACCCAGAGAGAGGCCTGTCGTCAGGTTCCCCACCTCTCACATCTGAGCGGCCTCAGGAGGATATAGAGACCGGACAATAGTTGTAGTCTGTTCCTCCTCCTCCATGTTGTTCTTGAATCCTCTGTCCACTGTACAAAGCCGCATTGATACGAGCCCACGTACTGTATACGCTTGATGTGGATCAGGCCAGGACAAACACACACACACACACACACACACAAAGATACACCTACACAGATTTGGAATTTAATGTATTTGTGAGGAAAGAAGGAAAAAAAAACACACAGTCGTCATTTGGACGCCCATACACTCCTAACAAAGACTGTGTGTGTGTGTGATGAGTGACATTTGAGTTTGAAATGAGTGTTGTTGCTCTCAGTTGGTTCTGTGCAGGCTGAGGACACACACTAATTAAACACATTGTGACCTCAGTTTTCCACAGTCTAGCGACTAACGACTCTTTCTCCATCTACATGACGTGTGTGTGTCCCTGCAGACAGTAGTTTTTACACAGTCATACAGCAGTGTGTTACTCTGTGAGTGTGTGTGTGTGTGCGCACGCACGTTCTATTTTGTTGTCGTTTGATTATAAAACCAAACTCTCTCAGGGTCAGATCTGCCCCTCCCACCCCCGGTTCAATAACCACAGGATGTGTCTGTACTCTGTGTGTGTGTGTGTGTGGGTGTGCACTTGGTGTATGAGTGTGAGCAGGGGTCAGAGTTAATTAACACCCCCTGGCTCCCTGTGACGAGTCTTGTCTAGCTACAAAGTTATCTTCACATCTTCTGTCCTATCTCCTTCACTTTCTCCGTTCCCTCTTTCCTTACTTCCTCATCCACTCTCTTTATTTTCCAACATTATACCGAAGTACACTGACCCTTAATATAGAAATGTATTGTTACCCAACACGTGTGTACTTTTTCTGTTGAACATCCTAATAATCAAAGACAGATGTGGTGAGGAAATAAAAACCTCTCCAGGCACAACACTTCAGTTCATTGTTCCAGATTTGTGGCCATGTGAGGGTTCACTTCAGTCTCAGCTCAGATCAAGTCTCACAGCTCGAGTCCAGGTCAGATGGTGTAGAGCACGTAGCATAAAGGCAGAGTCCAAACCACAATGGCCTGGGTTTGTCCTCTCTCTCTCTCCCTGACTTTCCTGTGGCTGTCAAAATAAAAGCAACAAATACCCTTAAAAATAACTTAAAAAAAAAAAAGAGCAGTTCTTGTCTTGGAGCCAGTCCAGTCTGTTATATTCTTGTCTGAGAGCAGTGCATGTGTGTGTGTGTGTGTGTTGTGGGGCACAAGTGCACTTGTGTTGTGTTGTGTTGTGTTGTGTTTGTCTGTTTGCTTGTCTGTTGAGATCTGAGCAGAGGTCAACTGACTGAGTCCATCTGGGCACGATTTAATGTTGTTGTCTTAGCTTTTGTTGGTGCAGCGCGTGTGTGTATATGTGTGTGTGTGTGTGTGCGCGCGAGTGAGTGTGAGTGATTGCTACATCTTGGCGCACGTCTTAAGGGGATGTTAGGGGGTGTTGAGGTTATCCTATTGTTGTGGGGGGCATATGTTTTAATGATATGCAGGGGTCATTTGCATGT
>OMNW01004799.1:91906-116574 GCA_900303245.1 Selene dorsalis | reverse complement strand
ACATACACACACACACAGTGAGACACAAACACAAGCCGCCATTGATTGAATCAACTCAATACACACACAGACAGTGCCGGTTTGAAGCAGGAGGATAGAGCCTGTGGCAAGGTGATTGAGAGAGCAGTGTGTGTGTGTGTGTGTGTGTCTGTCTGTCTCCCCCCTCCTCTCTTTCAGATGTGTCAGGGGCTTTAGTAGTGTGATCCAGCATCGCCTGCCACTGCTCTTTGGGCTTCAAACACACAAGGTGAGATCAGCACACATGAAACAATCACAGAGAGGGACAAAAAGAGAGAGAAAGGCAAAAGGTGGGAGGCAGAGGATGTGGGGAAGGAAAGAAATCATAGGGAGGGTGGCGACAGGAAGGGATGAAAGTGAAGGGTGGGATGAAGGAAGGGAAGGGAGGGAAGAGGAAAGAGAGAGACAGAGTGGAGGGATTGACGAGGTGAGCTCTGAAACCTGAATTTTAACTATGTCTACAAGCGTCTGATAAATTAGATAATGGCTCCGAGATTTTTGTTATTTTGTGCAAAGAGCTGAGAGTGAAATTGTTCACTTTACGCACAGGTGTGACAGTAAGAGCTGATGAGAAAAGTTGAAGAAACGTCAAGTGTCTATTCAAAGAAACTAAATTCAAGATGCTGATTGAAGGGTCACCAGGTCAGCTGCTGTAGTCTGAAGAAACCTCACATCTATAATAATAATGCAGATCAAAGATTTTAAAGTGGATTCCCGAACATCCTGAACATCACACAGAAGCCAGAAATGTCCTCTTTGTCTCACCAAGATGTCTCCTGTCACGGGACGTTCAAGGAGCCCAGCAAAACTCTTCTCTAAAACGTTCACCCTCCTCCAGCAAGGACAGGCAGAAATCAAAGTATTACTACGTGTCCAAGAAGCCATTGTTCTCATCAGGACAGGTGTTTGAGTTGTGAGATTTCCTCTGTCTGCCTCACAGCAGTCGTGGCCGTAGCAAAGCTCTGGGCAAAGGGAAGTGAAGGGCACTGCTAGCTCTAGGCAAAGCCCAGTAGGTAGCTCTCACACACACACACAGGCATCAGTTCACTTTAACACCGCCTTTTTGTGCGTATTTAAAAAAATGTACAGTTGTGTCAAGCACATTTTAGCAACAATTAAAATAAAAAAGTAATAAAAGGACTTGCAGATGGCTAAGGTGAAAAAGAAAAAGGAGGCCAATCTCTGGCTGAATTTGAAATCATCATAACGCTGCCACACACGTCTCCTCCCCCCTTCGCCCACAGAGTTGAAACAGAGATCCTAAACGCCTCACACAAAAAATCTCCACCATGGTTGAACCGGCAGACCCTCTTTTGTTAATAAAATCTTGTTGAGCATTCTTCACAGGACTTCTGCCGACTAGACACTTTAGATTAGATTTAATTTTGGTCATTTTGTCTGCACTACTATCTCAGGCTTTTGGTGCTTGGGGATAATTTGTGCATCAGGGGAGATGTTTTCAAAGCCGTCTTTTTACTGGCTGGGTGCTGAATTGTCTCAATGGGAAACAGACAAGCAGAATGCAATCAAAAAAGTCCAAGATCGTTGTGAGTGACTTTGTTTTCCTCAGGCTCCACTGAGTTGTGAGTTGAGTCGGTGCAATCATTCCTGTTGTTGGTCCTGGTCTTCAATGCTTCTGATAATTGAGATAATTATGCTAATGCTAACGGCGCCTGCTAACCCGCCTCGGTTCACGGTGTCAGCGTTCCTCATGTGAAGCCAGACACTCGGCGAAATGTCAGCCTCCGCCTCGGTGTGTGTGTATACACGTGTGTCGGAGAGCGATGGCTTGAGATAAAGGAGAGTTGGCCGCAAGTGCGCAAAGAAACACATAAACATGCACACACACCCGCTCACACGTGCACATTTGCATACTTTAACACACACCTGGCTCGGATATTAATTAAAGTTCATTGCTTCGGTAATTAGCGGGGCAGGATAATACCAATATATGACTTATTGCCCCCCCAGGTTCAGCTCTGCCTCGAACTTTAATTGAATGAGTGACATTAAAAACTTCAGAGGCCATTTGGCAAGGTTGACTAAACAGTCGTAAACACCAAAGGAAACACTTAGAGCACAGACAAAAGGCCTCTCAGACACACACCAAGTGTCCTCGGCCACCTGCAAAGGCTAAGGTGAGACATACTCCAAACTCCTGGCTCTGAATGATGAACCACGTGTTACTAAGAGCAGACCTGCAGCTCTTCAAAGACAACAGGTTTGGTTTTGCTGTCAGAGGTAAATCAGCACCTGTCTGTTTATTGAACTGCACAGGCTTTGCTAATAAACTCTGTGGTGCTCCTTCAAGCTGCAGAGGAAAGAAATCTTTTCAACGCTCCCTAATGACGCTCGTGATTTTTATTTTCACTTCATTTACTCAAAAGATACATGATGTAAACACTGGAGACTGAGTTCGTGAGAGCTTGAGGTTTAAAATCTTCCACCCCCCCCTCCCTTTCACCTGCATCCTGAGTCAGCCATAGTGACTTCCTCTCACTGCCTGAAGCATCGGGGCAAGAGAAGTCGACCAGAAGATCGTTAGTGTATTGACCGACAACTGTGAGTTCCCACCCACAGGACTCTGGCCTCCTGTGATTGGATCAAAGGGGCGAGAGTCACTCAAAACTTTCAATGAGAACATCTCGGCATTGCAGCAAGGTGCTCGGTGAGTTTGGGTCACGGGGACTTTGGAAAATAGATTTACTCACAATGTTTAACACTACAACAAAAGCAAAGTCATCTTCTGCAAAAAAAACCCCACTGATTTCTGCAGGTCTTCTTGCAGCACTGATGATTAAGAAATGTTTCAAGTAATGGCACATGCAGAGTATGTGTCTGGATTAGGGTAAATTTAATCTTCACTAAAATATGTGTATCCTGTAATTTATTGACAATTTTTTTTATCATGAGTCCAGTCAATTCATTGTCTTGGTCTTTCACAACCTCCCCAGTTCGTTCCTGGCTCACTTTCCCCCCTCTCTCTCCGTCAAGCCAATCAACCATCATGCCTTTTGTGGCTCTGCTGTCTCATGCTCAAATCTTACACAGGCACTTATACAGCCTCATGTACACACATACAAAGGCACACACACAATCACATACACACAGAACACACAGTTTCTGCTGCGCCTTTGTGCTCCTTTAACCTTGAGGTCTGCGAGCGCCCAGCTGTGATAATCTCTCCGACTGCCTTCATTACTGTTATAGGAGACACACACACACACACACACACACATGAGCGTGCACGCGCAGAGACAAGCATCAAGGAGAAGCACATCCATTCAAGCCTCAACACGAACACACACAAGCCTGGTAAGAGGTGGAACATTTAAAAGCCATCTTTTTTTCTCACTATTGACTTGGATCAGCATTAGTCTCATCAGATAGTCACAGCAGTGCCGTGTGTGTGTGTGTGTGTGTGTGTGTTATTGGCTGTCCTCCCCCTAACTGGCTAGACGGACACAGCCTCCAGGAATGTCAAACCTCCAACCTGCATTCTGATGTGGGCACCCGCAGTCACTTGTACACCGTCGCCCATCGCACGTTGCCGAGCGTGTGTGTGTGTGTGTCTGTTTATGTGTGTGTCTTTGTAAGTGTGTGTGTGTGTGTGCGTGCTTTACTCGTCTTTGCACAGTTGTCTGAGTGACAGGCCCTGGGCGTTGTGGTAAGCAGACAGGTACAGAAACAAAATGGAGAGATGGGGAGAAAACTTTCAATAACACATCATTAGCTAACCTGGGTTTGGTGTGTGTGTGTATGTGTTGGTGTGTGTGTGTGTGTACAAAAGTAATCTGACTCCTACAGAGGCAAATGTAGAAAATTTGTTTTGATGGTTGGTTAAAATGTGAGTTATATTGTAATCCTCTAAAATGTGACTGTGTCTACAGCAGGTGGAGAGGTTAGACAACAATATGTGTGTGTGTGTGTGTGTGTCTGCCCATTAAGTGCCAGTGACAGTGGCTTGGCACGCGATCTACCCTGCCAGTCAGTCCCCCTGCCATTCTACCTCTGGCTTTCATTTGCATCCTCCTCGCCTTTCATCCCCTGTGTCCCCTCTGCGACACAACCTGTGGTTTTGGAGAAACTTTCAGAGGACTGATTCTTTCATCTTTCCCCGAGTGTGTGTCAGTCTCGATCCACCGCATCGGCCTCCGTCTGTTTCCCCGGTTCTTTCGAAACCGAGTAGGGAAAAAATAATCTAAAAACTTTTTCCTCCTACCAGTTCAGCGCTGAACAAAAAGCTGAATGAACATTGGGAGTTTTTATTAAAAATGAAACCCGAAGAAGAAAGAGCACAATCGCATCGACAGTCAGAGTTGGAGAGCAGCGCTGAGGCTTTAAAAGCTCGGATCGACCAAGAAATTATGAGTTTTAAGTGTTCTCAGAACTTATAACTGTATTTTCAGAGTTGTGTTTTCATATCAGGGAGAGTGAATTAAAATGGATAAAGCTCTACACGTCTATGAGAAACATATCCCCAGAACATGACGCGGCCATGTGGATGTTCTCAGGCAGTAAAAATACGACAAAGAGAAGTAATAACACCCCTGCCCCCAAACACATATTTTTGGTGTAAGGTGAGAACTCCCAGACTTTCTTCAAGGTTGGCAGGTCTGTAAACATGATGATAAAATGAACACCATTTTATAAGGAGCACAGGTCGGTGCCTTCATGACCTTGCTTCATGGAGTAGAACTAATAGGAAAAGAACTCATAATGAAAGCTAAGGAGAGCAGTAAAATACCTTTTATCTTCACAATGCAAGAAAATCCTTCAAAAGACGTCTCTTCATAGATGCAGAATCAAACTTCATTCATATTTACAATGGGAGGAAAGAAAGAGGGAAGCAGTACAATGCCTTTTCCTTCTCCGATGCAAAAAATGAAAGATTAAAATCTCTTAACCCTACACAGTATATTCATGTTTTTTTCTCAGATGGTAAATTGCAAACTACAAGACAATTAGATTCGAGGTAACGCTTCAAAGTAACCTGCATCAGTTTGGTTTTCAGCTGCAGACACTGCAGCAGTGTTTAGATTTTAATAGACTCTAACTGGTGGATATTATAGAAATATTTTATATGTTCAAATTTTCAGCATTTGCTTCTACTTTACCAAGACCAATTACCCACAATGCCAATAAAACATCGTCAAACCAAACTGGATACTTTATGGGAACAGAGTATTTCTTGTCAGATTTCTCTGGGCTGTATCATTTGTTTGGAGGCTGTCGGATCTTCAGCTTATGAGCAGTACAAATTAACCATTTGAAACGTGGACTGAGATGGTCATACATATTTTTACGTACTCAGTCCATTGAGGAGAGAAATAAAGTAGCTCACAATTCATGTCTGGATTAAAAGAGTTCACATTCTGAACATTTCTAAAAAAAAAACAACAACAAAAAAAACACACATAAAAGACAAGGTAATGACCTAGGCAGCTACATTTGGAGAGTAAGTGGAAAAGAAAAGCCTCCAGTAAGAACTCCTGTGAGTATGCTGCCACTAATGGGACTTTCCTCTGACTTTGTACTGAAGTGATTTTAATTATATTTTTTCATTTCCCAAATTTTTTGAGAAAACTCTTCAACCATTGAAGAAAAAGCAAATTATTAAATTCAAACTTTTTCACCTGCCGTTGTAGACAAAGATCTTGTGTTCAGCCTTTTGAGGCAGGTTCCTCAACCTTTAGAACAGCCTTTGGAGCTTAAAAAATGAGTCTACCATAAACAAAAACAGGTTAAAAAAAAAAAAAAAACGAGGATAAGTGAACCGAGTCGGTTCAGTGTACATGTATTTAGACACAAAACGCCAATCTTCTCTCAATGCCCTGACATCCTTGGAGAGATTTAATTTTCCCTCAAGTGCCTGCCTCCAATCTCTTGTCGCTTCCCCACAAGGTTCTCCCACTCGGAGGAAGCATCTGTCTTCAGTCTGAGTTCAAGTGTCTAATCTTCTGTATCTGAAGGTCAGCGTTTGTATGCACTCTTAGGGGTCTTGACTCAAACAAATGAGACAAGAAAATTAATCGAAGGCATTGTAATAAGCGTGGAGAGTGTGTGTGTGTGGTTGTGCATGAGCACGTATGAATGCATGCAAATTATTTTGTGCATGCGTTTGATCTGGCAGAGGCAAAGCTCAGCTGCTCAGGTCCCGGGCCCGACTGGATTGAGCGAGGGATGAAAGAGAAACATAAAATAAAGGAAGAGAAAAAGTGAAAGAGGGAGATCGATGGCTGTGGAGAGCAGAACATTGTTCTCATGATCGCAGCGAGAAGGTTGTGTGTGTTTCTATACTCTGATCTGCTGTATGTACTGCACGTGTTCACTAAACTAAACTCGTGCATGCTCTGTAATTTTATGTCCTTTAAGAACTTCCTCAAACAACCGGCCGTCAAACTCAAAATCACCACTCTGGGGTCAAAACGGGAACCTATATTGACCCTCACTTCCTTCTTTCCAGGTGTTTGGGTTACAAACACAGTCACCAGCAGGGAGTGTGACTGTAAAGAAGATGAATATAAAGCAGGGTGCTCGGGAAAACAAACATACAGATTAAATATTCCTCTTGTTGTCACGTTCATGTAAATAAAGCTTTGCACAGTCGTTCCCATGTGGCTGTGATAAAAAGGCTGTAGGTGCTTTAAAGCAGCCATTTACACTCACTGTGCTGTAAATAAAATATGATCATCTGTACTGTATATGTTTCCCACAGAGAATAATCACATTAGTCTGTTTGTTAAAGGACATTTTTAAATTCTGAATGCTAAAACAATCAGAGGATGCTGTTTTGGAAAATGGGCACTTTCTTTCTATTCTACTCTAAACTTCGAGGAGATAGAGGCTACAATCAACCAACTCCCTGAGAGCTCATTGCACGGCAACTGGAAAGAAAAAAAAAACAGCGCTGCAAACTCAGAAAACATCTTCATCAGTTTGAGAACACAAGAGCTGAAAAAGTGTTTCCAGGGGACAGGGTGAAGCTGACTGGAAACTGACTCCTGCTGGAGTTCAAGGCCCAAGTGAGACTTCAACAAGAAGTTTCAACAGGAAAGTAACAGAGAGAGAGAGAGAAAAACATTAATTTGTGGAACCGTCTTCATCTTTTTATCCAAACCCAGCCCTGCCCACAAAACCGTCTGGACACTAACACAAGGATTTACAAAGTGAACACACCCAGTTGTGTGTGTAACTGGGTGTTATTAAGTAGTGAGTCTGCCTGTTTAGGCCGCCAGCTCAACGAATAACGGATCAATTTTCTACTTGAACGCACACACTGTGCTTCCGGGCCAAACTGCTGAAATACAATGTGTAAATGTGTGTGTGTGGATGTCTAGAGAAATGTGCAGGGGAATACACAAATGAAACAAGTCTTTAACAAAGTTTTATTGTCCCTCCTCTCAGCTGCTGTGCTCGGTTCGATATGAATTTAACATTAACTGTGATGTTATCTTTGACAAAATGTGTTGGCATGTCAAAATGACACACCCACCCTCCCATGCACACACACTGGGTTTTCCCACATGTGCCGACTCCAGATGGCCTCAAAGAGATGGCAGGTAATGCCAGCATCACACACACACACACACACACATACACGAGCGCGCGCACACAAAGTAATGACCCACCCCTGAGACCCCTCCAAGCCGGTTTCATGCTGGGATCAAAAACGAATTCTAAAAAAAAGAAAGAAGGCGAAATGAAAAACGGACGCTTTACAGAGAGACGCAAAGTTACCTCACCTACGATAAGAGGAAATGATGGAGAGATCTTTGTGAGGGCATCAAAGCTATGCCAAGAGCGCTCGCACATGCATGCACACACACCCATAAAGAGGAGCTTCACACCTGAAAGGGGAACTCCGCTGAAATGTTACTGTTAATGCTGTTACCAGGTGTTTATCAACTGAAGCACAGTGAAGATCAACGCACCCCTCTGGTTTTTCCACTGCGGTTTGGGATGGCTGAACCTGCTTTAAGTCTCAAAGAAAAGTACTGTAACTGTAACTTGTACACAAACAGTGCATATGATGTAATGCATCTCCTGTTATCTCTTCCAAAACCACAGCAGCAGTGCAGATGAACTAATGCAGCGACTGACCCATTACTAAAGCTCTAATAACACACACTGTGACTTGTCACACACGGGGGGAACTAATCGCGCCGCTGATGGCTCCGTTCCATCAATTCAATTAGTCGCGCTATTAGTGACACCTGTGTTTGACCAGTCAAAAGCCTGGTCTGCTGTGAGAGGCCCATTGTTCGGAAAGACACCGCACTTCCCATACGTGTCTGAAAATAGTAACACGACAGAATTACACAGTGACACGAAAACTTCCAGCGTGTTCTCTAGTTGATGACTCACGGTTTTATCTTAACACTGTAGTGCCCAGGACACACGACCTGCACCTGTCACACCTTGTTGAAGTTTTCCTGCGCGCACACCTTGTTGGGATTTTAGGTGTTTGTTTGACACTGAATAAGACACTCACTAGGACCAAGTGTCATCATATTCTGATGATTACGAGATTTTTTGTTAACATGATGAGACACATGATGAAATCCTCATTATGACAGACGGTGTCACATCCTCTCCTTCGTTGAGAGTAAAATTTGCGTGTGGCAGAGTAAAAGTAAAAAGCCTGGGCTGAACTCACCTGGGGTTTAGTATCTCCGTGTGGTCAGCTCTCCCCTGTGTTTCTAAGAAGATGATCTTTGACATACACTAAGCTGTCCCTCACTAGACACCGTAGGTAATGATTTCTCCCTTGCAGGAGCGCACTGACCTTTCTGTGCTGGTAAAGCAGAGCAAACATTAAATGACAGAGCTAATTGTTTCACCCCAGAGTCCATTCTGTCTCTCTCAGTCCTCTTTACTTTGACCAGCCCCTTCCATCATTTCTTCTAATTTCTCTCAATTACCATCTCCTTATGCTCTCTCTCTCTCTCTCATGGGCTTGTGTGTGTATCCACAAGTGCGTGTGTGTGTGTGACCTTTTTGAACTGTATGGCCATTTATGGAGATTAGATAAAGTTGCCTCTTGCGTGACTCATTGGCATGCATTAAGCGAGTACGACAATAACCTACACAGACACACACACGCGCGCACACAAACAGACGTACACAAGAAGACCATCTTAAATCAAGGATATAGGACCAAATTAAGGGTAAAAGCGCTCTTGGTTTTCTTCTTTTGTGAGACATCATCTGATTTTCAAAAAGCCATGTTCACTGTCCTTTTCCCTCTCTCTAATGGATTTTTGATTTTTCCAGAGCATGCAGCACAATTAGCTCGTCTTCCTTTTTTATTAATGACACATTTGCTCTTTTCTTTTCGCTGGCTGTTGTTTATTCTTGCTCTAAATTGGAGAGTGAAGAGGTCTTAAAAGTGCATGCCTTGTGTGGCAGCATGTGTAATTTGAATATGCTTAAGGCTCATTATTTCATTTATTTATTTATTTTTATATAAAACCTACATAAATTCATCGGCCTTTATATTGAATTAAAAAAATAGATGAAAATTTGTATTTAAAAAAAAAAGAAAAAAAAAGAAAAATAATGACGCAAACACCTAAACTGTAAAACACAATCTGCTGTCAAGACTCTGGAGTTTAACCATCTATTGTTTTAATTAATTTGTGGTGCATAATCAGCAGCTTATCTGCATTTTCTCCTTTTTTTTTTGTTATTGCATTCTCATTAATCAAAAGGCCAAACAATCAAACTCTCAACTTAAACGTGATTGTGCAAGATCACCACGGGGCATCACATATACATGTATAAAAAAAAGAAGCAAATGAGACCTGGGAGGAAGAGCAACTGACCCTGACCCACAAAGATCTTCCTCCCACTCAAGAACACGAGGATGATGCATTCAGGCAGTGAAGGAAATCAAAACATGACACATTTGTTTACTATGTGACCTATAACTGACTCATGTGGGGTTGAGTGACTATGGAAATACACATAGGAGTAAAAGTGCATGATGCCTTATTCACTGTGTGTGTGCCTCTGCTGGATGTGTGTATGTTTCTTTTGGATTCATGTGTGTGTATGAATCGGCAGTCCTGCAGGTGCTCACAGCTGAAGTCACTGTGAGTGTTTCACAGTTACACAGTGAGGACACTGACATGGTCATGGACCGGATCATGAACACAAAGCCTGTCTTGCCCTTCACTTTGAAGAGTTCTGGTGACAATTCACCCTCCCTTCCAACAAACACTTGTATCTTTTGTCCGCCCGGCTTTTTCGCCCTCCCTTCTTGTTCTTAACTGACCTTCACACTGATTCTTCTCTCTGCCAGGTACAGCTCTGTCAGCCTCTCATACAGATCTCTGCAGCACAGAAATCTACCACGGATTTCACACCAAGACACAGACACCCAAATGAAATCAAGCAGAGCCTCCCTCCTGGGTCCATGTCCCACTTCCTCGCCAGGCAGCGCATGGCCATACTGCCGCCGTGCGACTGACGGACTTCTGGCACAGAATGGCAGAGTACACAAAAATCCCTCTCAAGGAGCAGATGCTTGCTTCCTCTTGACATATGCCCATGAGATGGAGCAGGGTGGATGGGAAATGGAGGGGAAGGCAGGGCACATTAGAGGAGGAAGGAGGCGGAAGGGAGGGAGGGAAGAGGAGGAGAGTGTTAATCTGGGGCAAAGAAGAGAGCAGAGGAAATGAGGATATGATAAGAGAAATGGGAGAAGGTTGAGACGTGAAGGATCTGGGCAACGGTCTCAAGTTGTTTTGTACATTTATGCTTGATTATTTAAATTTAAGAATTGTGAATTATTAAATTCAGAGTCAAGTTCACGTTTATATTTAAGCCCTTTGAGGCCATTAAAGATGTGGCTTTAAGGAAAAGCTCTCATTTCCTAATAAACACGAGCCCAGAGCACAGGGTCAGGTCACAGCATCGGAGGAGGGAGCAGAGGAGACCCAGGGAGAAAATGCTCCTCCTCAGCTGAATACGAACAGATGGTGCCGAGTGGTTTAAGAACAGATACGATGGGATGAGGCAGGATGAGGGGATTCTGAGTGAGACTCGCCACATTTCCTCTCCATGTCATCGTCTGTCGCTGATCAGACGCCATTAAAAAAAAGGCTGAATTAACCGTATTCTACCGCACTGGGAGACAATTCAAAATATGTGTACCGGTCAATAAAAAGGTATTGAGAAATTACTCGGGTTACTTGTGGCTCCTGCAGCCTGAAAGCAATGGTGGCAGTGGTATTATGCGAGAAATGGACAATAATGATAGATGGCAGTAGTAGTCACCTTAAATTGATTTGAATATTTCCCAGGGACGCGGTTTTAATGTGTGAGGAATATACATGAAATGAAGAGTCATAATCTGTATTCAGAGTTACTATGTTTCATCAGTGACTCTTTTCAAAGACCTCACATTAAACTGGCCTTGGTGCTTCAATCCTGTTCAGAAAAGGAGGAACAAGTAATAACTATATACAAAAAAAATCATTGAAAATATTTTTCAAAAAGAACAAAAGAAAACAAAAGAAACAGATCACTTTGTTTCATTACTTCAGCTACTGCATTTAATACCTCTCTTTGGTTTTAAGATATAGATATTTCAGATCGACTTACAGCTGAAAACTTCAACAACACAATCCCCATAATTCACACAGCACAGAGCTAACAGGGACTTTGTGGAAAAAACTCCAAGACCTCAGCACAGACACAATATGAGAGAGACTGAGAGAAATGTATTTTGTAATTTAGGTCAACGAGCCTTTAAAATAAATGCACTTTTCTGTTTTTCTTCCTCTCTTTCTTCTGAGACTCACATCCTCCTGATCATTCATCCTCACCTCATGAGAAAATCCTTCCAGGTGGTAAACACGCATATACACAACCATTGCATACATCCCTGCACACACACATACGCTC
The DNA here is from genome assembly GCA_900303245.1 of Selene dorsalis. Lineage (NCBI taxonomy): Eukaryota > Metazoa > Chordata > Actinopteri > Carangiformes > Carangidae > Selene > Selene dorsalis. The sequence goes on along the minus strand of OMNW01004799.1, from coordinate 104,643 downwards.
AAACACTTCGAGCAACTAAAACTGCTCCAAGGTGAAATCTTTTCATTAGAGCAAACAAACAAGGGAACACATGTACACTTATAAAGCACCGTAAACAGCAATTTTAAGTCTCTGATTAATACACACAAGAATTTAATTAACGGCGATTGATAAGCTCCGCCTGTCTTAAGGACATGTTTGTTTGTGAGTATGTATATGCGTGTGTGGGTGCGTGTCTGTGTATCTTAAGGACATAGTTGTTATGCAGTCATTAGACGGTGATCTTCTTGATTTGTCAAGCATGAAGAGGAGAGGCGCACATAAACACACAGTGCAGTGTAAGATATAAACACAGTGTGTTGACGGATTAGACGGGAGTTTTTAATCATCTTAATTAAACCTAATTGTTATTTGTCGTATATGTGGCATTTATAAAGATCACGGGGATACAAAAGCAGATTGAGCACTGATTAAAATGCTCAAACTTTTTTTATTACAAGAAGCGGTTAAGAAGCGAGAGATGTTCAGCGTTGGTCACACAGTCTGCGAGGAAACACTGAGTTGTGATGGCCTTAAATCCAAACCAGAAGAAGAAACTGCATTTATAAGTCTACAGAGTCAGGCTAATATGTATGAAATCTAAATCTTAGAGTGACAGAAGTCCTGAAAAGAGATAATACAGATTTGTGCACCCAATAAAGGAATCTGTGCCTGCAGGCTGGAAACTATTAGACAAGATCATTTATCAAACACGTATGACAGCATCATAAACACGTACTTTCAACACAAGAGAGCGACGAGGAGCAGCCAAAGTAAAGAGACTGAGGTTCTTTAACGAGTTACTGCACTCAAAGATAGTGATATCAGTTACACCTGAGCTGCTGGAGGAGGAAATCATTAAGGTGGTTTGTGTTCAAGTTGTGTTTAACGGCAGGGGAGAGTCTGTAATTGGAAAGGAAAGTTTATACTTCACATGTAGATAATTGAGAGTGTGAGTGAGTGAGAGAGAGAGAGAGAGAGAGAGAGTGTGTGTGTGTGTATGTATGACAGAAAGTGTGTGTCATAAGATGAATGTCTGGTTCTTTTCTGGCTGGCAAGCGTCTACCGACAACAGTAATTACAGACTCTCGTCTCTCTGGAAGACGATCCAGGAGCGCATGCACACACGCACACTCGTCCACACACACACAACACACACACACACTCCTGCCAAAAGACAACACCCCAGCACTCCCCTCCTAGATGCACCTGAGGAAAGAATAACTGTCACCACACACACACACGTACACACACACTTACACACCTGAATGCACTCATGTGCCAGCAAAAGGCCAGTACCGTCTGTTCCTACCACACACACACACACACACACACACTGTACACTACCTCTCTGCTCTTATTTTATCTTTTAATTGTCTAACCCGATTTTGTACCATGTGTGAGTTTATTTGCCACAAATATTACATTAGTGAATCTCACAGCAACAGATTTACTGTTATTTAAGACGTTGCCGTTGGCAACTGTTTCACAGACCCGACTAATCGAACCACTGGCCTCTTTTTTGATGCAGCATCTTATTAAATATTACAGGCCGTTACAAGTAAGAGCCCCCTGTCACTCTCAATAGGAACTGAGTGTGATCTGCACCACGGCTTTAAATCGGTAGTCAGACTCCTCTGGGAGATTTGCAGGTGCAGGATGTTTGACATAAAGGTCAATTTTACATTTACATTAACATTTACTCATTTGGCAGTCACTTTTATTCAAAGTGACTGACAACAGAAGGACATCACTAAAGTTTCAGTGCAGTACAAGACCTTGGTGCACCACATCTATTCATAAGTACAAGTAGATAAAGTAAAGAAGTGTTTAGTAAGTGCTGGTTAAGCATGTTAGGGTATTACATTAAAGGTGTTTGGCTGGCAGGTGCTCTTGGAAGAGATGAGTCTTCAAGTGATTCTATTCAAGACAGAGAAGGACGAGTTTTTTTGTCATGTTAAATGGCATATGATGGAGCTGCAGACCTTGGTAGCAGCGGTTTGGTCTTAAACTGTGGCTGTTACAAAAAAAATGAAGATAATTTTAGTCACAGCCCCTGCCGCATTTTGCCACTCGAGTTTTGCTTTTTCTTTCTTGCTTAGTGGGACAAGATATACGTTGCAATTTTGACTTTTGTCATATAATCCACCACAGAAAGGCGCAAAGATTTAAGCCTCTAAACGCCACTTCACAGAAACACTGCTGAACATCCAACAAGCACAGACAACATCTTCTACAAACCTGTTTCCCTTGCACAGCCTGGCCCTTACAGCCCCTTATTTTACTTTATAATTAGATCTATGATCAAAGGTTAACATATATTAATGGTAAATTGATCTGCGCAGCACTCGAAAATGTGTCCAATCAAATTTCAGTGACTCTTAATGTGCTTTGGACAGATGTGAAGTAAAAACTCTACAACAGGCAGGTGTGAGTAAACACACAAGACAGATGATGAGTGAGTTGGTGTGTGTGCGTGTGTGTGTGTGAACGTGCAAGTTAATTGTCTCAAGGAGTTAGACAAGCCTTCATACATGATTAATGCAAACACACACACGTTTAGCAGGTTGCCAAAGTGGCGCCTTACCCAGGTGGCGCGCGCACACACACACACACACACACACACACACACAAGCACACGTTTAACACCTTGTTATAAAAAAAACAAAAAAGCAATGACACTGTGGAATCACAGACAGACTGAAGATAGGAGGACAGGAGGAGGAGTAAGAAGAAGAGGAGATATGAAAGGGGGGGGGCCCAACCTGTTATTAGCTTTTCTCCAGACGGTGGATGGGATGGAAGCTGGGACAGGCAGATCAAAGGAGGGACAACGACAAGGATGAGGTGGAGACAGAAGGAGATCCTGGGAGAGGAGGAGAGAAAGCGTACGACATTAATAATGGATGGCAGATCCTTAGAGACCATGTTCAGACATTAATAATAGATAAGATTCAGCTGGAGGGGGCAAGGGAACACCTCCCCAGAATTTACCTGAGGAGAGAAGAACGACAAGAAAGTTCTCATGTGATGTTCGTATAGGCCTTGGTAACAAACCATTTGCTGTCTGAACTTAAATCCAAAATGAAGCTCAGGTCACAGGGCTCCAGTTGTTATATAAGAAGTTTTTATGTCACGGTCAGGTTATGTTACCCTGTATTCCCAAACACCTGAACCCCACAGGAAGAAATGGAAGTTCCTGAGTGGAAATATCCCACTGGTGTACATTTAGCCGCCACAGAAGATAGGATCATCATCATCATGGTGTGTTTTAGAAACAACAAATAACAGAAACGCCTGTTCAAAAAAATGGAAAAAAAAGAACCAAAAGCTGTAAATCTGTAATTAAGACTAGTGGTCATTTCAATCAGATGCTTGAAATGATCATCATTCTGAATTCCCGTCTGAGTTTGATTTTAAATGAGCTGTGAGAAAAGCTGTTTGCAGACACATGTGGTTACGCTGCAACCCTTCAGAGGACGCGGTAAACCTTCAGCTGAAATGAAATGATTGTAAAACACCAGAGCGTTTACTGAGAGACCCCAGAGGTGCATATTAAACTTTCCCAACGATGGCGGTTTATGCGCCAGATTGAAAATCAGACGAACCAAAAACGCCAAAAAACAATTCTGCATGACAGGAGCGACGAGGAGAGGGCGCGAGCTAACTATCACTTACCTTGTGCGCACACACACGGACGCTTTACACAAATGTGAAACAAAAAAATGCAGATGCTCCTGCGCACGCATATTTCTGTGCACCTACGGAGGTAACACGGACTAAAACACACACATTAACACACACGGTTTGGTTTACTGCCAGTTCTTGATGACACTGAGAGGGGAGAAAGAGGGAGAGTGCTCACACACACACACTTTGCACAACCTTGTCCTACTGCCTCTCTCCTCATCTATGTCTGTTACATCCTCTCTTTTTTATTTTACACACTCCCTTTGTATCTACACACACGCAGAGATACACACACAGGCAAATGAGCAGCACACTTAAACCAAATGGGTGGCCTGATGGTGAATCACTGTCATTTAGCAACAAAGACCTCAGCTTGTTGTCCCTTCATCCCCCTCTCTCTCTCTTCATCTGTCTCTTTCACTTTCCCTCTCTCTTCCTCTCTTTTTGGCCAATATGGGTGTGTAATTGTTGTTGATACACACACACACGCACACACACACACATACCGCGCCACACAAACACGAGCATTTCCACATTCACATCGGCTGCTGCAGACGTGTACATGTGTGAAAGACACACGCACACACCGTATGGGTGTATAATTACAGTGAGTGAAGCAGCACTGAGGAATAATTACAGAGGCTGGTTGCTGTTGTTGTTGTTTCCAACAAATAAAGCAGAACACAAACAAGATGGAGGGGTGAGCGCTGGGTCAAGCCATCTCTGTGATGACGCTGTAATACGGCGCCATCTCCCATCTCCCTGGACACGCTGTCTTTCACAGCATTTGGACAAAAGTATGTGGACACTGGACGTTGCACCTTCAAGTGTTAGGTCAGTGATGTGGGGGTGATGCGACCTGGCTCCCGGTCTGTGTTACAGTTCATCACAAAGGTGTTGGATGACACTGAGGTCTGGGGTCTTTTCCAAACTGTCGGCAGAACTAACCAATATCACAGAATCTGGTCCGAGTACGTCGACGTACGCTCTCTGTTTTTTCATTATCCCTCCTCTTTTTTACTTATTCAACTGTTTCTCTGTTTTCCACAACTTTTTCTGTCCCCCTTTAGCTTTTTTTACTTCCTTCAAAGTCTAAAAGTCCATGCTAACTCTTTCTTTCTCTCTCTCTGACACACACACACACACACATACACAAAGACACAGTGCCCAGGCAGTCACCTGCACTGAAGGTAAATGGAGTGTGAGGTTTTACTGGTGCCGTGATTGCAGGGTACGGATCAGGAGGAAATAAGTGTTTGGTTTGTTTATGTTTATGCTATCAGACAGCAGGTGGCGGAGTCAGCGCACCGCCTCTCGACCTGCACCGGGGAGAGGCGTGGACCGAGGTGTGCGAAGCAGGAGGGTGGGAGCTCGTCACAGAATTTAGGACTAAACGTTGACAGGCGAGCTGATGACTGACGGGAGCCACGACGGCTAATTAATTAAATGAATACTGTAATTGTGCACAAATCAAAAAACACAAGGCTGTAGGAACTTCACAGTGCTGATACTCACAGATAAGTACGTGTTTCTCCATGTGAATATACGAGTGTGTGTCAGTGTGGCAGTCTTGCATGTCCATCAGTATCTGGCAAAGAATGTGTGTGTGTGAAGCGGTAGGGGAGGTGCGAGGTTGTGAGGTTGTGGGTTATCCCACTGTGTCAGAGAGAAAGAGGAAAAGAGAGAGGGAGGGAGCTCTTGCATGTAGAAAAAAAAACGGAGATGAAAAAGGGACGATAAACGAGTGCAGTATGTGGCGGCTTTGTTCTGGTGAAGGGCTGCGTTCACCAGCAGATGAAGAGCTGACTCTTACTGGGAAATCACAGCTTGGCACTGGTCTCTGTCTTTCATTTGTTTGCTTTCTGTCCGTTTATTCCATTTCTTAACCCTGAGTTTTTCGGGTTTTTTTCTTCCTTTTCCAACTCATCCTCTCTTTATTAACCTACACTCTTCCAACTTGCATCTCTGTCTAAACACTCCTCCAAACTACTCTGTGAAATTTTAGCCTTGTTCAAAAAAACATCTGGAGCATTAAGAAATGATTGAGTCAGTCCTTTAGAAGCACTCACATTCTTGACAATAGCATAGATTTTGCTTTTCTACCTTGATGATCAAATATACAGAGTGTTCATGTTGATGCTTGAGTGAGGGCGCAAGACAAGAAACAACATTTATCCTCAGTTTTAAACTAAATGGTCCGATATCAGCGACGGACAGGCAGACGCATTTTAAAATAACAGGCACAGAGACGTTCCTGCTTTTCCTTTTAAAAGCGTACAGGTTCCTGTGGCCAATACACTTATTATTAAGTGTATTGGCCTTATTACCTATTATTATTATTATTAATAGCCGCCCCAATTATTAATTATGAGCAAAGCAATGTGATAATGTCCATAAATGATATCACAGCATTTGAAATGTGATAACACGAAATAAAGAAATGAAAAACTATTAATACGGACATTGAATCAAATGTGATGTGATCGTTAGAGTCACATCTTCTAGACATGTTTACTTCAGCTACACTGAGCTTTACCACTTAATTACCTTGTTACTTTGGCCCATATGTGTGTATGTGTGTGTGTGTACACATGTGCATGCGTCCCCGAGTGCGTGTGTGCGCTGCTGTATTTAATACCCTAACAACCTTATTACATGTTTGTACCTTAAACTTCCTCCTTGGTTGGAGGGGAGCAGAGATCGGCTGTAGATCAGCCCCAGGCGTTTCCTTACGTGCTGAGTTGAAGGGGCGGGATGTAAAACTCTGTCATTCAATTTCAATTAACGGAGAGGAGGAGAAGAGGAAGCTTTAATTGACTGTCGTTATGGCAGAGCTTTGTGTGCGAGACGGGCTGACCACACACACACACACAGATGTCCTACTTTCTCTTTGCTTGATTATACTTAGCTGATTTCCAGTCTGTATTAGGATAATATGGATATGGAGTCAATAAGGCTTTTGCTTATTTGAGATTTCCACTGTATTGTATATATTAAATCATTACATGAAACTCCTGAAAAATGGTAATTACATGTATTATTTTTTGTTTATAATAACATGATTAAACATTTATCCTTCCACTGAGTTTTATTTACTGTACTACTAAAAACTGTCAATGAACAAGGTGCATCAGATAAAAGGCTGGAGGGTTCACTCATTTTTATCTTTTGTGATTTTCATTAAATTAAAAAAAAAAAAAGAAAAAGTCAGTAAACTCAAACTGTTTGCTTAAGCTACTTTCCCTGTCCACAGCTTATTCTAATGTGCCAAAGGCTATCATTATAATACCCCATGCAAATATGGCAGCATTATTACACCGAGGACAGTTTCATCCCCAAAGTGATGGCTACTCAAAAACGTCCTGAAAGTCCGCCCCGTGTCGCCCGCCTGTCACATTGTGTACAAAACGACACGGGTCAGTGAGTAGATGTGGGGGAAAAAAGAGACAAAAAAAAGAAAAAAGCTCCACAGAACTGCTTTAACCAAGTTTGTTTTTGCTCTTTTCTCTCTTTTTATCCTTTGTTTGTTTGCATTATTTGTGTGGGGATTTTTTACTCTGCATCTCCCCGTCCCTCGTTGTGCTTTTTTGGCTCGGCTACAAGGCTTTAATGAAAGCATTTCCAGCAAACATGTTGATTTTTGTTTCCATGGGGATCCAGAAGGCCTGACAATGTCACAGAGGCTTCGGCCAACAGGCTGATGGAAAACACTGCTGCATTTTTCCATCTTTTATTCACATTGTGTCCCTCCGTTTCTCTTCAACTCTTCACCTCTGATGCGGCTTCTTTTCCTCTCTGCTATGTCTTTATCTGTTCGCTCATTAAATTCTTTTAACTCTTCCTTGTGTGATTAGATTTTCCTCATCAATCTTTTTAGGGAGCCCCTCAACTCACTTTCTCTCTTTTACTCTGCCTTTCCTCTCTTTCTCCTATTTCCTTTTCTGTTTCGGACCCTCTCTGTTCTGCTCACTCTGTCTTCCTTTGTTGTCGTCTAATGTGTGAAAAGCTGTGATAAATAAAGACAAACACAGCAGTATACATGTGTGTGTGCGCGCTCGAGAGGCGGACGCCAGCTCTCTGATAGCATTGTTAGCCTCTCCACCTCTCCTCACTCCACTGCACATCCAGCTACAGGCTTTCTTCCCCCCCTCTCCACCCCTCCATCCACCCAGGCCCAGAGCCAGGAAGGCGGCTTCGGGGCCAAGTCAGGCCAGGTCGGAGGCTTCATTGTGAGGCTGCAGGGGCGTTGGTGCTGGGGGATGAGGACCAAGGATCCAGGCCAAGCCCCAGACCCAAGACCCTGATCTGGCTTGCCAGCCGCCCCACTAAAGGGCCTCCGTGGCTCGGCACAACATCAGGGCAAGAGGGGAGGTGGAGGCTGGAGGTCTCAGCAGCAGTAATGGCAGTGGCTAGATTAAGACCTTCTCTTAGAATCAGCACAATGGAAGAGGGATACAGTGAAGCTAAAGACACACACACACACACAAGCAAATACACACACACACCGCCTCTATTCAGCCTTGTCCATGTCGTCCATCAGGCAGAAAAACATGAATAAATACATGAGCAGTGTAAAGCTCCATAGGACTGATAAAAAGAAAGAAAAAACACACAAATTACAGGAACTGAAAGAAAGAATGGCAAATTGAAAAAAGGAGAACAGATGAATAATTTTGATGGTTTTGTACTGCAGTAATTGTACTGGGAGAAAGAAAAGCAGCGGGGAAAAGAGGATGATGAGTGACGAAAATCCTCCAAGTCCCTGAGCTCAGGAAATGGAATAATCATGAAAAGTTGAAGTTAATGACAGAAATTAACTTTCAGAGGCCTCAGAGTTGCTGTGGAAGTAGCATCTGGTTTACTCACTTACTGCGATGACAACAGTGGCCTGGTTGTGCAAATCGTCTATCAGCGATTAAAGATTCGAGAGACAAGCACTGTGAAATAACACGTTATACCAAAGAGGTACACGACTACCTTTACTTTGACCTACTGCTACAAATCACATCTATTTCAATTACCACTGCAACAACTGCACAGTTACAGCACAACAATGACTATATGACATTTACAGCTGCTGATACTGACATAAAGTCACTCACATTGACTTCCACAAAGTGAAGATTTTAGTTGTACTATATGATTTCTAAGCACTTTAAAGGGACACTCCACCCAAATTTCAAAAGTGCCTCTGACTTAGTATTATCCTGCAGATTTGTTTCAGTTTCCAATGTCGTAATTTCTACCAAAGAAAGTCAAATTCGAGTGTGTTCACGTTCAAATCTTGTGAGTCCAGTTAACTTATAGCGACAGTTAGACTTGATTAAAGGAAGCAACCCTAACTAAAGACAGTAGATCACTCCACAGTAGAAAAAGGGTGCGTCACGGCAAATTGTCCACAGCGCTGCACACATCAATAATGCCATCTAATTTGCTCACACAATATGCAGACATTTGGAGCTTCTTTTCACGCATTGTTCAAGGCGTTAAGGGAGCAGCGGGAGAAAGGAAAGCTGAGCAAAATAGGCAGAGAGAGAAGATGGTGTGCATTAAAGTTCATGAAGTATAAATAAACCTTAGAGAACATGGAGCCTGCTCGGTGCAGCACACTGTGGTGCGTTATTGAGCACTGTTCATTTGTCTCTGTGTCAGCTAATGTTCATGTTTTTGGCCACAGGAGAGTACAGGAGCCCAGATACCTGGTAATTTCTGCAATAAGACCTTTTTACCACCTCTTACCTCTTCACCTGTACTATATGTTACTTTGGTCGTCAAAGTGTGTGTGCATGCATGTGTGTGTGCGTGTGTGTGCGTGTGTGTGTGTATATATTTGCGTCACTGCTCTCAGAAAGGACCCTGGGACCCTCCTCGACAGTGAGAGCTTTTAGCTCTTCTTCACTAATGTCCTGAATAATGGCATCTTGATGGAGAGAGAGCAGACAAAAAAGAGAAAGAGGAGGAAGAGAGAAAGAGAGAGAACAAGGGGAAGGGAAGGGAAGGGAAGGGGGAGGGGGAAGAGATGGAGAAAAAAGACAGAAAGAGAAACCACCGCATCCACCTGTCTTTACCTCCAGACCTCCATCAGCAGCAGCAAGCCTGTCATTATTCCCTCCCTCCGCCTTTTTATTTTCATTATTCCCTTTTCGTCTGTTTTTTCAGCATCATAATGATCCAGAGATTTTATTTGCTCTTGCAAAAAGACACATCTCAGGGTGTGTGTGTGTGTGTGTGGATGCACATGCATGTCCAGAAGTCATTTTGTGGCATGCCAACCTTTTAGCAAAGGGAACTTTTGATGGCATTGGGAAGAAAAGGGGAATAAGGTGGCTCCTGATTGTTGGTGCCCCGCAAAAAAAACACAAACTCTCTTGAAGTTTGGTCAAAGCGCTTAAAGTTTTCTGCTGAAATGCAACGTCAGTTTTTTCTCCACACAAAATTTTAGTGGTATTTCTTGTTGCATGCATCAAGTTACGTTATATGAATGGTGGTTTCCAGTTTCTCTTTCAACCTCAGCTTCGCCCAGACTTCCTCAACCTTTGTGATTTTTTCTCTTCAGCTGCTGATACAGATGCCAGTGAGACTAAAAGCCGAATGAACCGCAGCCTGAAGACGTGCGGAGCTGGCGTCACTGCTGCAGCCTGCGTGTCGTCTTCGATGGTTGAAACAGAAAAGTGGAACTGGAATCAAACTGTTTAAGACTTACAAGATAAAACCGGTTCCTGTTTTGTGCCACAAAGACGCGCAGCACTTTTTTCTGACAAACCTGTGTACGGTTTTGTACGACAGACAAGTCCCAACTGCTGGATTTAGTCACTTTAAAATGCTATATGGAGTGAACCTCATTCACTGTGTGGCTACTTATTATAAAATTGTTTAATGTGAGAGTTAAAGACACTGCTGAATGAATCACAGTCCTTTGAAAAATGCCACAGTCAAAAAGGAAGAGGAATTTGAGAATGATGCTGAGTCTCAAAGCGACGTCAGTTGGTGTTCTCATCCCGTCACTTCCTTATCTCTTGTGGGAAAAACTGGACGTGACTGTCAGCTGAACATCAGGTGTGTGGTGCCGTCTGATCGAGGCTTATATTTATTTTGATTGTCACTTTTCAATCCAGTAATATTCACAGCGGCTGGTTTATTAAAAACCTCACAGTTGGTACTTGGGTTGTCGGGTCACTCAGGGATGTCGGTGTTCAGCTGTAGCGGAAAAAATGCGGGGACAGTTCAGGGTTGACTGACCGTGACTCACACACACACACACACACACAGGAACACACACACTCACAATCCCATACTCTCTCTTTTCTCACACAGCTCGCACTGTCTTTTCTCTCTGCGTTTCATATGTGTATCTGTGTGTGTGTGTCATTCTCTGTCACACACACACACTGCGGGGGTCATTGCCACATCAGGCAAGTAAACAAAGAGAGTTCACCTAGTTACACATTAATACATTTATTTTCTACTCCACCACGGCTGCAGATATTTTCAAAAACCCACCCATTATAGTTTAAAAAGGTGAAAGCACTTGTATATACAATATTCGGAGATCTATTTATATGGCTGTTCCCTCTCTGGAGAAAAGATCAGTGTTAGAGTTATAAATTTACCAACTGCCTTCCTGCTCATTTTTTTTATTTTTATTTTTTTATTTTATTCTATTTATTATTATTTGCTTTTTTTCCACATTGTTTCATTTCTCCCATTTTCAGAAACATAATTGCCTCCTAGTAGAAATTAAACACTGCCCCCTCTTTAAAGGGATTCTCCCAGATATCTATACAATGCACACACACACACACACACACACACACACACTTCCTATTCTGCCCTAAGTATATATTTCTTCGTAATCCCAGAAGCCATGCTCATTCTATAGAAAACGGACTTTTATTGTTTCCTCCAAACATGCGCGTGTTCTCCTCCTCCAGCTGTTCCAGATGCGCGACTGCAGGCACATAATACGAGAGGAGGAAATACTCCCGTCCATGTGAAAGTTACCAAACTGCAAAATGGCATCACCCAGGGCTCCGTGGCTCAAATAGGTCACAGCTTTTGCAGCACATTGTTAATTGGGGGGGGGGAAAGAGAGTGAGCTTTGTATGTTACACGATGGTGAAGCCAAATAATTGGCGATAGAGATCATTAGACAAACGGGGCCTGTTCGCCTCTGCATGCAAGGACAACCTGTGTGGCACGGAACACACCTCTGTCTCCTCGGGGGAAATACCTACCGGACATTTCCGAGCTTTAATATTTGTCTTTTTTTTTTTTTTTCCACAATTCAAACCACACGACACCGCCGCGGAGTAATTTAAATAATTGCATAACTTCGCGTAAATGCCTTTTATTCCCGTGCGTAATTAGGTTAAGAGGAGAGATGCTGGATAAGTGGCACAGCCCTGCGCCGCTCGTGTGCGACAGAGAGTCCGCTGATATTTAACACGGGATAATAACGGGAGGAATTCCTGTCGGTTTTTTAATGGCCTCGTTTAAAACAACATGAGCACAATTGTCGGGATAATAGTTTCATCTCAACAACAACAGACGCGCTTTATTTAAAGGAGGAAAGACGCGTGTTTTCAGCCAGTGGCCCTCATGCAAACACACACACACACACACTCATTCACACGCATACCTTTGCATAAATGTGCACAGTAAAATCTCTCCATATTTACTTGAATCTCCCAAATCTCCACTTTTATTCCGCTTCAAACTGTTTTTTAAAAATCACACCATTGTTTCACTTTTCTGCCGTTTGCTTTGTTTTTGTTTTCTTCTTATCTGGAGCTGCACGAGCTTCTCCTGAGCTGTGATCTGTGTCACCCTGTCCCTCCAAAACTGGACTGAACATGACACACATTTTGACACTGGCTGCCTTGTTTAACAGGCATTTTCCTGTGAATGGATTATTCTGTTCCCTTCATAGACTCTGAGTTGTGTGGTTTTGGTTTTTACTCATCTGTTGCGCCTGTGGATTTACGGGTGATGCCATACAAAAATAGTCTGTGAAATAATTCTGGCTTTCT
>OMNW01004799.1:54328-74550 GCA_900303245.1 Selene dorsalis | reverse complement strand
TCCCTCCATTCTCTGTCTGTCTTTTGTCTCTCGCCTCTCTTGTTTTTGTTTTTTTGGGTTTGCGCTGATTGTGATGAGCTGGACGGGACCAGTGGGCAGGTGGGAGGGCAGGTGGTCAGCCGTCTACATGTGAAGTCATTCTTGAAACAATTCAATCGTCCTGTTCAAAAAACAAAGGACCAAGGTGGAGAAACACCTCCTGTTGCAACTTGAGGTTTTGACAATTGCACAATGGACCTAAAATACATCAGACTGAAGTTTATCTGGCCAGACTATATGCACACCTGCTCTGCAGGGGCCATATGACCATCCATGGACAAATGACAACATTTACATTATGCTTACTAATATGCACCATATGAACTGGATTTAAGAAGAAAAATTGATATAAACACAACATTTAAGAAGCCACAACCTGTAAAATTTTGACATCTTTGCTCAAATACAAGACTTAAATGATAATTGAATATTAAAAAGAATATTTATCTATCCATTGCAAAACTATTGATATATAAAATATATAGTTTCCATTGGTTTTACATGTCACGTGTTGTTTGCGTGTTAGGTGGCTGTTTGTGTTCGAGGGTGGACAGATGACATCGTCTTGTGTGTGTGGGGGTGTGTGTTTTAATTGCTGAGTTATCACGTTCCTCTCATGCAAGTCTTTTGTGGGTCAAAACACCCACCCCCCCCAGCAATCACACATACAGACACACACATACACTTTCTCCTCCTGTCACTAGGCTTTTTAAAACTGACTCCCTTTCTTCTGCTGCAGACACACACACACCAAGCAACACACCAGCTCCCTAGTTATGCTCCATTATGTCACCCCTCTGACCGCTCCTGAAAAAATATCTCTTTTCCTCTCTGTCATCCTCTGCTCTGCCCCCCCCCTCCCTCGCTGCATTCCTTTTTCCATGCTACCTCACTCCATTCATCGCTCTCTCACTCCATCTCCCTCTCTCTGTCCCCCATCTCTCTTGCTCATCCCTTGTTCCTGTGAGACAATGTCTTGTAACAATACAGAGCTTAATCTCCGTGTCAAAGCCGTTTTTCCCCTTCACCGAACACACACACACAAACACACACATACACTTTCACTGGGGCTGTCACTGTGTTTTTTCTCCCTTTGTTTCGTTACTTATGAGCAAGAGATGAAAATGCAATAAAGCAAGAAGATCTCTCTCACACACACACACGCACACACACACACATACACACAAATACAACCATTATGAAGGCCTACAAATGATTTACTGACCTCATTTTCATGAATTAGTAGAGCACTTACAAGGTGATCAGTAGAAGCTTATTGATAATATATAAGAGGAACTACAACTACAAGTGTGAGGTTGAAATATTTTAAAACTGAGTAAAAATGGAGTTTAAATATTTAATTTTTCTTTTCTTGGAGAAAAAAAAACAAGCCTAAATTCCATGTGAATTTTTGCAATGCTGTTTTTAGGCCTAAAGGGTAGAAGCAGTGATAGATGGGAGTTGTTTAATGTTGGTTCTGCTCAGTCTGAAAGCCCACGATGGCACAATAATAAAATGTATATTGAGTATTTGTGTCATTCTTGTTTGATTAAGAAGGTTTCCAGGGGCCGAACCCTCAAGGTTCAGACTCTGCTTCAGTGGCTAATGAGCGGGATACATGGAAATATTAAGTGTGTGTGTGTGTGTTGGAGTTAACTGCTCATTGTCCTCCAGAGCATTTATCCATACATACACACAAAAAGAAAATACTAGGTAATACTTGTAAAATTACAGTTTTCCCTTGTTTTGGTGAGAAGAAATCCAAGCACAAGCTGAAACTAAGCACAGCTTCATTAATTACCTCTTCCTCCAAACTGGTTGTTTTTCATCCGTGCAGAGGGAACTCAAGGTTCGTCTGCTAATTTCCTTTCACCAGCTCCTGTGTTTAATGCTCTGAGTTTGATCAGGTTTGAAACACAGAAAGACCTCAGTTCAGCGCTGGTGAAGTTTTCTTTCAATGAAAAAGAAAATTCTCAAGGACCGTCCTTGTGAGAAGAATTCAAGTTGTGCTTAAAATAGTGTCTGTACAAAAACTCATCAAGTCATTGCATTTGTACATGCTGGGAGCACACACAGAGGCTCGGTTCAAGTCAAACTCAATGACACACCACCATGCAAATAAGTAGAAAACAGGTTGCACCACTATAAATCTACAGCAGTGATCAAACAGGAAGTAACGTTCACTACTTAATCTACACGATCTCACTGGTCCTAACTGTCACGTTATATGGTGTTGAGAGAAGACAGACCAGAATGCATTGGAGTAAAGGGTGGGAGATCACAGCTGTTTTGTTTGGGCTGTCCTTCAGCATTCTGGGAAATGTAGGAAATCGAAAAATTTAAATGCGTGATGCTTAATCAAATGATACTTAATTATCTGTGTTATTTCAGTTCAATCGCTGCATCACCTCCCAGCTGATCAAGTGGTTCAGCAACTTCAGGGAGTTCTACTACATCCAGATGGAGAAGTTCGCCCGACAGGCCATCAACGAGGGCGTGACCGCTGCCGAGGAGCTGTCGGTGGGCCGCGACGCAGAGCTCTTCAGGGCGCTCAACATGCACTACAACAAGGCCAACGACTTTGAGGTAAGCTGGGCCAGATGTTGGGAGACAAGGATCGGATTTGAGTTTTAAAGGGAAGTAAAATGGCAAGTAAGAGTTTGTGTTGACTTGTTAGCTTCCATAAATTTGAATTTCCTTACAAGACATTCAGGATAGCAGGCCAGTTCGCTTCAGTCTAATCAATATGTGATACTTTTTCCAAAATATCTGTGAGAGGTTGCACACTGCATTAGAATCTAAGACTAGACTTTAAGTCTGAAAACTGAATTAAAACTGGATTCAGCATAACTCACACCCGCTCATACAAACGTCCTCTACCGAGTCAGATGTTCGGAGCGCAACAGTCACCTCACGATTCTGCTGAGGTGTGGAAGTCGCAGTGTGTGTGTGTGTGTTTGTGTGTGTGTGTTCGATGAGGCGAAAGAGGACGCCGCTCGAGGCGCGGGTGTCCTTGTCAAAGCGATTTGCAGAAGTCACATTCTCTCCCTCACTTTTTCCCTCCCAATATCGGTCTAAGGGGACCTGAGGGGCCTTAAACTATCCAACGAAACATCAGCAGCATTTAGATGTCCATTAGCACACACCTCACTACTAACACGCACACACACACTTTTTTTTGCTTAGGGAGACAAATGTTGAAGCTTAAATGTATAAAGAGCAAGATTTGCAGACTCTACACACACACACACACACTGAATTCAAGGTATCTAAGTAAATATCCTCTTAGGAAGAATGAATAGCAAATGCTTTGCCTGCTTTGCATAACAAGAGTCAGGTAGCTTTTCACAGGTGCGTGTCTTTGCGCATAAAGCACCAGTACAGGAACACACACACACATACAAATAATGTATGTGTTTACTTTGGCTGGTCTTCAGTGGGGTTATTTTTAGGGATTACAGGGAAGGGTTCATGTCGGGGTCAGGAACTTGGGAACTATGACGGTGGCTCTGCCTTTCAACCTCGTACCAATTATACTTTAAATTGGTGCCAACAATCCATGAAAGCTTAGAACACACTCTCAGTTATTTAGTTGAGTTCATTTCAGTTCTACATGAAAATCAAAGTGAGGATACTTGAAACCAGAGACAGAGATAGGTGAATTATTAAGACGCCTATATTGTATTAGTTCACCTTTTACATCGTCCATGATTTTCCAAAAAAACCATAGGAATCTAAGTTAACATTTATAGAAACAATCATCTGCATGTGCAGCTTTATCAGACATATAATAAATAGAAGATGCTGATAGTGACTTAAGTGCAGGAACCTGTGATGCTGTGTTCACAAAGGTAGGTAAATTTCCTTCTCTTACTTTGTCCCCTATCCTGCCTGCCTCCTTCTCTCCCTTCACCTCCCTCCCTCTCCTCCACCATCCTTTCGTCCGACCGCCCTGAGGGAACATTACTGGCTAGGGACCCTCTCTCTCTCTCTCTCTCTCTCTCTCTCTCTCTCTCTTGCTCCTTCTCTCTCTCTCCCTCTGTCAAACTCAGAGGCGTGAAACTGGAACCACGGCCGATTCAGCAAAGTCTCCCGACACACACACACACACACACGCACACACACACACACACACACAGTCTTCTCCTTTTGCCAAATTTAGCATCATCACAGTTCCACCTTGGTTTGTCCCCCATCACACACCCCTCCCCTCCTTTCTCCTCCTCTTTTCGCTCTTTCCTTGTCCCCTCTCCTTCCTCCCCCCCTTTCTGCTGAATCTGTCCTCTGACGACATGCTCTCTTCACCACCTCGTCTCCTTCTCCTCCTCTTTTGTCCCTCTTTCATATGTCCTCGCCTCCCTTTCTGTCCACTGCTGTATTGTCCTTTTCTCTCCCAGTCTCCCACACTTCACTTCTTTTTTCTCTCTTCTTCTTCTCTTCTATATCTTATCTACTCCCCCATCCTCTCTTCAGCACTTTCTCTTTCTACAATACAAATCCACAAATTACACCTTTGAATTTGATATTGCAAGGTTAAATACTTTGCATTTTCTTAGGTTTTTTGGTTATTTGAAAAATCTTGTGTCATCCATCAACACAAGGCATTTTAAATAATAGTTGTACTGCCATGAAAGGTGAGTGTAATGTGTGTGTGTGTGTGTGTGTGTTGTCTTCCAAAGCTGGCATAAACAGGCCTCAGTAATTAAAGCAGCTTCATTAATTACCTCTTCCTCCCCTCCTCTCCAGCCACATTCTTTCAACTCTTTCTTTACCTCTGTCTCTCTCCCTCTCTTTCTTTCCCTCCATCCTTGCTGCCTCCCATTTCCTCCTTCCCTTCCCCTCCCTTACCGTCCCTCTTCTCTGAAACAATTTTGTCCTAATTGCAGCTCTGCCCACTTACTAATGAGGAAGGCAAAGAAAGGAAGGAGGCTGGGAAAGGAAACAGGGAATAGTCTCATCTTCAAAAAAAAGCGGAAAACAAAAAGAGACAGAGAGAGATTTTCTTTGCCAGGACACTCAGGGAAAGGTGTCAGCTTCCACCTTCTGCCAAGAGGAAGAGGAACGTTTCCTCTTTCTTTTTTTATATTGAAAACTGATTGATGAGTTGTTGGTTAAGTCTGCCAGCAGCACTGGGCAAGGCACTCTTAACTTGCCTGTGTGTGTGTGTGTGTGTGCGTTAAAGTTTTGGTATGTTATTTGAAGCACACCTACGCTTTGGTGACTTAGACATGCCAGAGCACATGCGCACTCTTCTACCAAGTACACACACACACACACAAAGTAAATGTGAAGCAAACAATAGAGGCCTGGAGTCTTGAAAGGGATGAAGTTGTCATATTTTGTGTGTGTGTGTTGGGGTGTGTGTGTTGGGCATTGAGGGACAATGAGACGGTTTTATGAAGCCTTCTAGAGGACGTTCTCATCTTTCCAGTTCAAGGATCCTCACTGGCTCTGTCAGCACCAAACGACAGCACAGCTGCGCCTCACTCACACACACACACACACACACAAACACACACGCACACACATTCACTCACATGCACACACACACATGCACAGATACTCATTTGTGTTCATCTGAAAGAGCAGAGATACCTTCCCTTGAAGGGTGGGTGTGGTTGCTATCAAAATCTGCCCTTTGACTTTGAACGACACAAACACACACACACACACTTGGAGGCCACAGAGTGGTCACACACTCACATTTCAGGGCTATCTGGTTTCATAAGCTGTGCACTTCATGAAAGGCTAAAGTTCTCATGTCTTTCTCCGCCGTTTTAGATTCTTTGTCATCCTTTCTCTCTCCTTATTCATCTATTCACTCATCTCTTCCGCTTCCTCTTCATACGTGTCCATTGAAAAAGGGACAGAGCTCAACTCTCAGGAATCCAAGCTTGAGCCTCTATCGCATCCTCTACACACAGAAAATAATAATACTGTGCAGCTTTAAATAAACTTTAGCTTTATTTATTTCTTGATGTATTGGGACCAGTGCAAATATTCATCTTCATCTGTCTCAATCTATTAGCCTCATTCCCCTCATACCTTCTCCATCTTAAGCTCTCTTGTCTTCTATTGGTAACCTACCCAGAAGGCACACACACACACACACACACACTCTGAGAAGTGGATCAGCTTTTAGAGAGGCGATGAATTTCAAACACTACACCTATCTTGGTTTTAAACCATAGATGTTCAGCTTAGAAATTCCTTAAAAACAGGGCACTAGGACGCCTGACACTTAATTTTAGACTTTGATGGGACACCATCTTGTACTTGATGTCACTAACTTCATCTTCTACTATACTAATGCTAATTAGCTGTATATGAACATACATTTTGTGGATAAACACACAGCTCATAATTCATGTGAACACAGATTTCTTTGTCGCTGCCACTGTCATTAAGCAAGTATGAGCACCAAGTAACTCAAGTGCTCCTCACTGTCTCTTTCTCTCATTGCTGCTTGACAGAAAGCGGTATGGTACAGACAATGCCACCTGCCAGTTTCTGTCACTGTAATTATAGCTATCTGCGGTGTGTGTGTGTGTGTGTGTGTGTGTGTGTGTGTGTGTGTGTGTGTGTGTGTGTCTCAGTATTCCAGTTCAGAAGAAGAAGGCATCATCTTTGTCACTGAGCCTGATTGGAGTCACGAGGGGACAATGTATGTGTGTGCGTGTGTCTTCCTCTATATGTGTGTGAATATGAGTGTGTGTGTGTGTGTGTTGTGCATGCAGTGATTCCCTTCCCCTGCCCCAGCTGTCTCCTTAGCTTTAACAATAGGCCTGGTAACAAAGACGTGGCCTTCAGCCTCTGTCATGTGATACTAGTGGTCTGCAGCCTCTCAGTCAGATGACCCAGGCTATTGTCCTCTATGGATGACACACACACACACACACACACACACACACAAGGAAGCACAGAACACACACACCAATCCAAGGAAGCACAGCACGTGTATGAACAGATACACACAAACGGCAGCGTGCAGAGACACGAAGACGCAACAGCTGCACACAAAAAGAAGATGCACACACTCATGAGATAGTGAGAAGACACACACACACATACACACACACACAAGGAGACGCAATCTCAGGACGCAGACCCTTCCTCTCGGTCACATGCAGTCTGAACAAAGAGAAACTTCATTGCCATTGTCCTGGTGATAGTGAGATCAGTGACTGATCGACAAAAGAGCAGCAGAGAAAGGAAACATATTGCTGATGTCCTGGAGGAACCTCCAATCTCCACTTAATTTTACACTCGAAACAGCAGCTGCAAGAAACTTGTGACCCCGAGGTCAAGATACAGTCAAGATATGGATGAGAAGAAACAAGTTAACTTTACACGGCTGATTATTTTTCTAAACAGCTATGAGGTTTTGTTTTTCCATTCAACACTTTCCATTTCCTGCTTCACACAGGAATGGCAGCTATGGGCCTACTGCAAATATGGGTGACTGTGTCAAAGAGCACCTCACCAGCAGGTTGTAGTCAGTGCTATTTATGTGCAGGGTATACGATGGAACAGGAGCAAAGAGCAACAGAGCTGGATTTTCTAACTAGCTGCAGAAATGAGAAGCACCTCCTCATCTGTGTCAGTCATGGACAACGAGGCACAGGCACAAGTGCTTTCAAGTGCCTGAAAGATGATTTTATTTACCGCTCCATAATTTGTCATGCTGTCTTATGCTAGAGGGGACAGCATGGTTTAGGGTTTAGCAGTAACATGCACAGGAGCGGTGTGTACTGTCGGAAGCATCGAACAAACAAAAAAATAAAAAATACAATGTTTTGGACACAAATACAGGTGTGTCCTTCAAATGCAATGAAGTGGTGTTTATCTGAGAGGCTGGAGCATCTCAGTTTGCTCATCTCAGATTAATAGATATTGAAATGGGAAAGAGGAATGCAGCTGACGGGAATCTACTCGAGAAAAAACTAAATTGTCCAAGTGTCTCTCTAATGTCCTTACTGTTTATTCCCACAAACTGAATACATAAAACTAAGCCAAAGGAAGCTTTAGGTATTAGAGAAGAATGCTACATGTTTCAGGGAGGCTGAGGGAGCTTTGTGTGACTGTGGAGCCACAACTGAATCTACATCTACAATATGAAAGGGCAAAATTTGTCAATTCTAGTATGCATTTTCATGAATTAGTACTTGAAGGAGAAAAGATGAAAGGAGAAGAGAGAGAGAGGAGAGAAAGAGTGAAAGGAGATGCCATTCTGGTTGTGTGGGTGTGTGTGTGTGTGTGTGTGTGTGTGTGTGTGTGTGTGTGTGTGTGTGTGTGTGTGTGTGTGAGTGTGTGAGAGAGAGAGAGAGAGAAAGAAACAGAGAGAGAGAGGATATGTACTATGAGCAGTATCGCACTGCATATAAAAAAAACAGCGTAATCCATTTGGTCGCACTGCCGGTGACATGATCACGTGGCCACAACCACCAGAGAGAATTAATTGCCTTTATGGATGATTAAAAAGGGAAAGTTACCTGATGTGGTGACAGTCAACAAATCTGTCAATTATCAAATATGTACACTGTCACTCTCACTGAACAATAGTTTTGCCTAGAAAATGTAGAGAGGGAGAGGGGAAGATGAAAACTATTACACTATCTGAACAATTTGTAGTTTTCTACACTTTTTAATTTGGGTAAATAACTCTGATGTTAACCATAATCAGCACACAGCTAACTATATTCATTCTATTAACTGATTAAATTAATTCTATTAACTGATTAAATTCTAATTAATTTGGTTAATTGCATGCATAGCTCACACAGAGCAACATTAGCATTTATTTGGAGTTTTTTTTTTTGTCATTTTGACACTGGTGAGTCTGAGAAGGCAGTGAAAATGATCACAAACTGCACTGTTCCAGGATGTTGAGTGAGTAAATGATCTAACCTCTCTATAAAACTATCAAACTCATTCTTCCAATGTCACACTTCCCTTTAAAAGAGGTTAAACCAACTTAGAAGGTATTTCTTTTCTATGTACTTTAGGTGTGGCTGTAGTGGCTGCAAGACTCACAGAAACTGTATGATGTTGGGTTCACGTACCTTCTTCTGCAGAACATTGACCTTCCTTTCCTTGACGTCCAGCATGTCCTTCATGTCTCTGATCTCTCCTGTTAGTGTGCTCTTTTCATCAGTCAGGTCCTGAAGCTGCTTGGTCTTCTTGGTCAGGAACTGTTCCTTCTCTTCCAGACGTACCCTCAAAGCATCAACCTAGAGTAGACCAAAAGAAGGCGGCAGATAAGAAGTCAACAGAGAGTTACACTGGCATGTCTTCAGGCAGAGTGGTATTAAGCTTATAGACATGGTGGCATAATGAGAAAAGGAGAAATAGGAGTCATAGGAGTGGGTGATGTACTGAATAGCCCAATTTTCATGGTTTCATCTAAACTTGCAGATTGACATACAAGTGCATGTGATTAAAGTAAGTAAGTAGTAGACCATTAAAAACAGAAACACTTTAAAATATACAAAGAAATACACAAAAGAGATCAGAAAAGCTAACAGCATTTTCTTTCCAGTTCTCAGTCAGGTGGCCCATATGTTATTATTCAGTCCTGGAACTGACATGGCTCAACACATTTACTGTTGACATTTGGAAGTCGTAAAAGTTCAGCTTTGACCTAATGTCTATAATGTGAACCACTGTGGACCGATGCAGTAAAAATGTGTGTGTGTGTGTGTGTGAGAGAGAGGGAGAGGGAGCCTGGAGCCCATCCCATCATTTGTTATTGAGAGTGTTGTATGATTGGGCCAGCGCTGCCACAGATCAGACTGCTTACACACTTCACACTCACACATTAAAAATCCTCCATATCGGGCTGTGCACAGTGAGATGAGTGATATCTGAGCTCACTCCAGAACTTCTTATTGGACATATATCAGTAATCTGCTGCACCACCTACAGTCACATACACACATATGCGCACAGACATACATACACACACTCAGCTGGCTGTCAAGAACAGACTATGTGCTCCTCTGTTGCTCTTCAACACCTGATTACATTTCCAGTGCTTTTTTGCCATTGCACAATGAGTGAACCCATTTGAACCTAATTTTAAGATGTGCATGTGTTTTTTATGTGATTTCAAGAGACACACGCACACTAAGATAAAGGCAAGCAGTAAGGGCAGGCTTGTTAACAGTTGTTTTAACAAGTGTTACTTGGACACAGAGGGGACAGTGCGAGAGCACTTAACATTGACAGAGTGTCAGTCCGGGCCACTGACAGAAAGTAACCAAGTACATAAGTACTGCACCGATATCCAACACAAAATTACTGCTACCTAAGGACTGCTGCTGTGGCGTCCAAGTGTTACAATTATTTAGTCCTTCCCCATTTATATCAATGTCATGGTAGGCAAAATAACACAAACTCCTCTATATAATGTAATACAGGTCAACAGTTCAACACACTACATCCTCATACAGTTAAATCGACTGTCCAAAACAATTTTAGTACAATTTGAACATTACAATCTTAATGAGGGAAGATTTAATACAGGCCTAGCTGGCTAGCTGCATACGTTTTAGCTAGAGGTTTCTAATAAAGTGTCAGCTGTGTATGTGTTCGTGATGATGAGATGTATACACAGGTGGTTAACTGCTATAACTCTTTGCTCTTGGTGCTGTTATCACCTGAGACTGATTCACACAGATTATCACTAGGTTTACCCATCCTTTTAAAGGGGAACTATGCAGGTCCAGTCATTTTTCTGCTATTTTTGCTAACCCTCCTCCCGGCCATGTACATTTATTCTCAACGAAGCTGGTGAGAAAGCATTCCATGGAGCGGTGGATAACGTTATTTATCATATGCGTTACAATGTGTATATTTGCTTTGTTATCTGTCATAAACAAAAGATTACAGATTACAGGACACATTTGTGTCGCAGTGCCGTCAAGACAAGAGCTGGACACCAGGGCGGAGGCCCTGATCTTGCAAGGTTGTTTTTTTTCGGCCAAGAGACACTAGGTGGAAGACAGACAGCCTCCATTCTTCCTCATAACAAGTTACAAGTCATTTATTTAACCATCACAATTACTCTGAAGCAGTTTAATTAAAGTAAAAATGTAGCATAGTTAAGATAAAAATCTTGCATAGTTCCTCTTTAAAATGAAACACAGTAACATGTTTACTCAGAGCACATTTCACACAGTAATTTTACTTCTACTTCAATAAAACAGCAATATATGACAATTTGTGCTCGTGTTTTACAGTCAGTGTAGTGTCTCACTTCCATTGCTGAAGTTCCTTGTGTGTTTGTATCAGTTTATGTTGCTTTTTCTTCCTTACAATTACTACCTACTTGCTGTGCATTTAAACTTATACTAGTTTTAACCCCAGCATCCAGAGCTCTCTACTCTTTTTAAAGCAATTTTAACTAGTTCAGTAGTTATTTACATGCTGTTCAGATCAACTTAGTTACCGTTTACCTTTTATTAATGAATTTATCTTCAAACATTAAAAACAGGATTACATGAGAGGACAGAGCATGTTTACATAGTAATATTGCCGACTGTGTGTTTCAGTAGCTGATGGCCAAAAATAAATAATAGAAAAAAGTAGGTAGCACTAATAACTAGAAAACAGCTGCAGTGGACCACACTTAGTGCCTACCTGCTTGCGTGTGTGTGTATATGTGTGTGTAAAATGAGAGTGCACCATGCAGGCCTTCAGACACACACAGGCCTCCTCTCAAGTAGCAGCATTAAAAGCAGTCCAGGACCCCCAGGTGTAAGATGGTGAAGTATTTATCTCATATTGCTTCTCTGGCAGACAACCAAAGTCTAATACTGAGCCCTGCTCTGTCCTCCACCGCTCCACACCGGCTGGAAGACACACAAGCGCACACTAGTGACACCACTAATCCTTTGTACATACAGTACGTTGGTACCCGCACATTATCCTGCGCCGATGTCCATGTGCTGCTGCTGGACTGTGTGTGCATGTGTGTTTGTCACTGTGTGTATGAAACAGAGGAAGAGGACCCCCCCCAACCCCCCTCCCGTCTATAACCCCACCTGGCAAGGAGCAATTTAGCAAGAATGTAGCAGAGAGGCCTAACAGGAAATCCCTGCTGTCTCACCTGCACTGGCCCACTAAACTGTGATAGTACAGTACAGACGCCCCGCTAATACCCTCTTAAAGCACTCATTGCTGCCAGACGCAGCGCACAAAAAACAAGGAGAGAGGAGGATAGATGAGGAGTGAGGGATGAAAGGATGGAGAAGAGCGAGGGTGAAAGCTTGAGGAGAGATAAATGAAAGAGTGAAAGACGGTGGTTGGGGATGATGGGAATTCTTAACAGATCATTTGGCCAGAGCATATTAACACCACTGGCATGCTGCTCCTCCACTGGCTAAAGCTACTTTTCCATCATCAGGTCTGTTACAGGAAACACTGTAAGGCTTTATCAGCTGGCAAACACGCTGAGATGACAGACAGCTAACAAGTCTGGGTGATTAACCTCTCTCTTCTCCTTCAATTTCCTCTCCAATTTTCCTTTTCACCCTCTTTCCCTTCTTCTAAATGTCATCTACTAACAACAACCTCTCTCTACTTCTCTTTCAACAACTCCATCCCTCCAGCCATGCTCCAACCCTCCAGGAGTTTTCCTGCTGCTGTTAAAAGGCGCAAGTCCTGTGGCGAGACAAAGTGATGTGTCTGTGTGAGAAATCCCTCATGTACTCAAGCCCGGTTGTCTTTGGGACAGGCCCACATTTCCCAGAAATGACGTTGTAGGTTTGTGCATTTCTGTGAGGATTTGTGTTTCCATATGAGAGATAACATTCAAAGTTGAAATCTAGTACTGTCTCCAAGACAACCCGTACTCATTCTACCTCCACAACTGGACACAAGAGACTACATTCTGTTTTGTAACAGCTTTGTCAGAGAGAGAGCGAGAGAGGCAGGAAGAGAACGGTGAAAGAGAGAAGTCGATGGGCGGCTGCAGCCCAGTTTTGCCCAGTTAAAATCTAAAAAGGACTTTGGCAATTGCAATGAGGCGTTCCTCCTCCTCCGAATAGATGAATTAAAAACACATCTCTATCACCCTATCTTCCCCCATAACCTCACTTAAGCTTTCCAGCTCCTCACTCAGCACCATATCATTTTAAAAAATGACCTTGATATGTTTTCAAGATTCTGTGGTTACAAAACTATTAATTCTTGGCAACATGTGGTATTTAGTTAAACAAAGAAAGTTACTAACTAAATACCGCTCTACAGTGAGCATGCACATATACGTCTGCATTTGTTCAACTGTTTTATACATGCTCACATGCATATACCTGCAATTTAACATGCAAGCATGCACACAAATGTACAAACTCCCTCATTCTTACACTCATTCTCCCTGACTTCCTCTCTCATGCATGCAATGACAGCCAAATGTGGATTCTGGACACTGGTTAGAAAAGTAAAACAGAGGCTTAAAGAAAACAGCTTCTCTGTTTGTCCTCACCTCCCTTTTTCCTGCCTCACATTTCATCATAAAAGTTTTTCTGGCAGGCGAATCTGCAAAGGTATCAGTCCCAGCGTCAGCTTGGGTCCGCAATAAACAACACATAGATTATATGAGTAGACCGCAGAGTCAAAACGGCAGAACCAGAGCCGATGCAGAGACCACAGCAAAGGCCTCGGGACACACCAACACTTGCATACTAACAGTTGCACTCTCACTCACCCACCTGGGAGTTCAATATTGCGAGTAGACTTAATGGTTGATCAAGAAAACATTCCTAATATGATCTCAAATCCTCCCTATCCTCCCTAAAACATCTCTCACACACACACAAACACACACACACACACACACACACACACACACCATGAGCTGTACTCATATTTTGTGCTGATGTTCAAAAAAGACGTTTGTATGTCACTTCAGCTGACACCACCACCATAAAAGTTTTTAAATCCCAAGAGTGAGTCGAATGAAGTGTATCTGGCGTCTGAACTGGGATCAGCTCAGGCTGCTGTGGTGCACTACACACAGCTGTGTGAGCCATCTAATTCTCGAGCTGTATGACATCCAACCAGCCTGTGTAAATACAGCAAAGGGCTGTCGTTAGACTTAATTTATTTAAAGGCCTGTACTGTGAAATTAATCATCTAAATTTATGACATAATATTCAACTAATTCATGTTTGTCTAGCCATTAATGTGGCCAAGTCTGGATTGTATCACTGCAAGAAGGAAGGCTATTTCATTTCAAGATGATGCGAGACCACCAGAGAGTATCCCATACCAGCTATAATCAGTTCAAATATCTCTTTCGGGTGCATCAAAGAGAAACCAGCAGGCTCTCTCAAATGATGAAGAAGGAAGGGAATGAATGTGGACTCCTGGGTTCAAACTGCCAATTGCTATTGGTTTTGCTTCCACTCTGACTGATGTTTGCATTATTTAAGATTGGTGAAAGGTGAATTAAAAAAAATTGGCTGGTCCAGCTTCATAAAAGGCACCCATTAACAGTGTATATACTGTACTGCCTCACACAGATGGTGAGAACCTGACTGTAGGTCTCTTTAACTCACACAGATGTGAGAAGCGGTGGTGTTAAATGATCCATAGTTTCCTGATGAGGCAATAGAAACTTTGTGTAGATTTCAAGAGGTCACTGTCGAAGGTTGTGAGGTTAGAAAGCCTGAAGACCAAAGTGATATTTTTCATATGAGGACATTCATGCATGCTGGCTGTATGCATACAGGTGCAGGTGGAAGCTGCAATGTCAAATGCAAATGACGCTCTTCTTCACAGAGGAAATGTGAACAAGGGCTTCAACAAGACCCTGTGCTGTTTCTGGATTCCCTCTGATCTGACACACACACATGCAGACACACATACATACATACTGTACAAACAAGCACATGCATGCAAACAGAAGATTTCGTCTCCACCTGAGCGGGCCACGCCAGACATGACGACACTGGGGATGATCTGTGCGGAAATGAGGGACGTACTCTGTTCTGGGGGTTTAGGCTGGGTGTCATTTGAGGTGTGTCATCAAAGCCAGGGATAAGGCAACAGTCAGAGCTCTGATCACGAATCGTATAATAGACAGATCACCTCAGGGCCAGCTTGGGATAATAAGCGGATGTAAACTGCCTCACAGCAGGGGCTGCAGGGCGGAGAGTGGGGCACAGTCTCATTGTATGCAACATCTGTTGATAAAACCATGGTAACACAGCTGTCTGCCCACAGGCTACCAAGACAACATGGGAAAGCACAGATGTAAAAAAAAAAAAAAAAAAAAAAGACAAGGACACATACAGAAAGAGAACTCCCAGGATTCACTGACAAAAGGATCTTTGTGAACAGAATGAATGAATGTTTTCTGCCGAAGCATAAAAGTCAGTTACTCCATGCTTTTGGTGTCGTAGCAGTGGATTAATCTTTGACACAGAAAATGTAGGGGACTCACCCTGAGTGCTATCACACTCACCCTCACTGCACACAGCTGCCACAGCTCCTTTCTTTGCCTCCATCCATCATCATTACATCCTCCAGCAGAGACACACACACACACACACACACATTCACAACACACATTTAAAGGAAGAGGCGCTGCAGGCGTTCCACCTCATAAACACTTCTCCTTCTTTGATTATTTTTCCTGATCATTTCCAGCACCACATGCCAGTTGCTACATCCTGTTTCCAAGGAATCCATTTCCTGTCAAATCACACTGAGCAGTCACTCTGGCAAACATGTGGAGAACAGCGCAGTCTAGGTGTCTGAAATCTTCTTAATTTATGCTTGATCAATGAGTGAAACCACCTCTTCATTTGATTGGTCTGTTAGTCTGCTAGTATGTGTAAAACACTCTGAGGATAGCATAGGATAGCAGGATAGGATAGGATAGGATAGGATAGGATAGGATAGGATAGGATGGGATAGAATAAGAAAGGAGAGTAGAGGATAGAGTGCTTTTCTTGGGTTCAATCAGTCTAATTAGAAACTTTCTCTTGACAATGCTCAAACTTTTATATTTGTGGGAGTGAAAACTTTTCCACTGTTTTCTTGTGGCTCTGCATGTTTGTTCAGTGTATCTTCTCATGTTTGCCTGTGCATGTGTCTGTGTGTCTATGAAATTAGAGGTTAAGTGGTCTGAATAAAGCAGAGTGACCCTGAAGAAGAGGAGGTCAGAATAAAAACAAAGCAGCATATTGTCCCTGGCCATTTCTATCAGCACCTCACTGCCTGCTGGTTAACCAGCTGCTGACTGACAGCAGACTAAGCCAAACCCTCGCTACTCTCTTTATGTGTGTTTTTGTTTAGTTTCAAAAAGCACAAAAATAGAAAACATGAGAAAATGTAACAAAAGACACACACAACACACACACCCACACACATACACACACACACACACACTTCCCAAGACCTTCATGTGGAATGACTCATTGCACAAATGACATTTGCCTCAGATGTCCTCAAACTTAACGCATCAGTTGCACTGAATAATGGGGTACGTGTGTTTGCACGACGACATTATGTGTGTTTTCATGTCCAAAGGCATAATTACCTTTCTCGTGCAACACTTGTTTGTCGGCTCCTTCAGTCGTGCACATATTTACCTCGTTCCCTGTGTAAACCATTAAATATCTCATCCCCCTATTGACCCCTATAACTCCACTTTATGACTTTTCCACATGGCCTCTGAAGAACTAGCGGGGGCTTTATTTTGGACCGTCCCGTGTTTGTTCTGGGGGGCCCCGACGCTTTGCTACTCACACTGCATCCCAAACCGCACCACCCCAGGAACCCGTGAGCTCGCTGTTGGGTCTGAGAATAGTGACCATGGTCAGTCAAGTTCAGATGAGGTCATATTAAAGCTGGTCTCTGGTGGTTGAGACTCATCACAACAGGTCCAGGGTTTGAAATGTGAAGTTGACAATTAGTGGTTAGCCTAAAACAAGAACTGTTTCCAATTCACTTTATGCCAACAACCTCACTGTCCCCTTTGGAGAGTTCATCAAGTTCTCACCTCCCTTTAATCTGTTATTCACCCTCTATTGTAGTTGTAACAACCGATGTGGGAGGAGAATGGACAGAAGAAAAGAGAGGTAGGCGACAAAATGTGGGAGAGAGGGTAGATGGAGGCTGATAATATAAAAAAGAGAAAATATGGACAAAGGGAGCAAAAGCGAATGAGGCAGAAAGAAAGACTGAGAGAGAACACAGCAGGGGGAGAATCCAGGGTGGAGTGTAACCACGTTGAGACCACATCTTTTCTCCGCCTCACTACCTATGTGAACCATCAATCAGCAAAGAGAACAAGGAAAGATCAACAATAATAGTCCAGCAGAGACCACAGCACACAGTACCATCGCATCACTCACTGACAAAAGCACACAGCCTTTTACATCCATCAAGAAACTCTATTCTCTCACTTCCCACTTCCTCCTATTGCTTCATCTCTCCCCGATTCTTTCCCTCTCCCACTCCAGATTCTTTTTTTAAATTTTCCTCTTGTTTTCCATATTCATCACCATCGCCACAGTTGATGTTAGCAAGTCATTTTTGAATCATTTATATCTTCTTCGAGTCATTACACCTCAACCTCAGAATCAAAACTCAGTGGAGGTCTGCTGGCAGACACCCTGCAAGCGCTGGTGATGAAAGAGAACACAAGATATTTGAGGTCACATCTGAGAAACTTAAATTGAAATACTACAGACTGTGTTCTCTGCAAATACAGACTTGTTGCCACATCGCAAAATGTGCATTAAAGGCGTGCTGTTTCTAACACTTCTGCTGGCATTCTGCTGGAATAAAATATTAAATGTTATATGGCTGTGTTATTTATGTGCCTGATTCAGACTTTGACTTAAGCACCTTGAGTCCACTTCAGTCCTGGAGTTCCTCTGCGTCAGTAAGTGGCCACCTGCACAATGTGCAGCTCCAGTTCTGGATATGTAAATCAAAGCTTATTGACTATCACAAAATGAAACCACAAGTAATTGCTGACAAAGACATTAAATACAACATGATTTTTGCATCCAAAAACTGAAGGTAAAAGCTCAGATTATGTAACACTCCAGCCAGGACTGAAAGTAAGAAACTAAATAAAACAGCAGAGATAGTAATGGAAGGTCACACAAAAAACGAAAAGAAATTATTCAAAGCTGTTGACATAGAATTGGTTCAGACTTGTGGCTATGGCTCCAAAATGTTTTCCACATAAAAGGTAGCACTGCCGGCCATATATTCCCTTTTTTATGCCAATAAAAAACATTTAAATAATACTATTAATGACATTTTGGCCATTCAGAATGGGTTAAACCACTGACATGAGCTGCGTCTGGAGAGATAATCTCCAGACACTTTATGCTGCAGCTGAAAAGGAAGCTGCAAGAAAGTGAATGCACAAAACTCAGGCAGAATAACCTGCTTCATTTATAGACTGTTTCCACTCAATTAAAATTAACTAAACTAAACTAAATATCAGTAAGCATTGCTTAATGAATATTAGTATATTTTACTATTGGAATTGGAGGAATTGTTGGTTTCTTTGAGTTGAACAGGCACATCAGTTTCCATCCTGGACAACACCTCTCTATCACCAGTACCACCAGCACCGTATAGCAGCTAACTGGCTGATCGACTCAGCTTGTCTGAGCATGATCAGTGTTTATCTCTTGATAAAGAGTTATTGTCATTGGTCTGTATCACATTAAGCCACCTCAGCAGGGGATAAATTGTCTGGGTGAGCCAAGGTATACAGATGTGGTAGTTTGTTATTCTATGCAGAAAACAACATCAAGTCCCATAATAAATTGGCTTTTCAAGTATTTGCATTAAGATGTCAGTTTAAGTCAGATAAATATGTTACTCCATTACTCATCTTATTACTTATCCATTACTGGAGTGTCATCAAATTAGTAAGCTGAATTTACCAGGCTTAATAGTGCACTGCATACCTCTGCTGTTTATGGGCTGGATCCCCATGTTTTTACACATAAAATCAATATCATCTGTAGATAAGTTTTATTTTTCTGTTAAATCTGTGGGATGCTCACACAATTTTTTTCTCAGTTCATATTGTCATGGTTACATTATACTTTGTGCTCTCACTCCATAAGATACATGTTGTGTTTTTCCCCCAGTAAAATCTAGGCACCGTTGAATCCAATAAATTGGCCTGTAATCCAATTTGGCATTTTTTGTCAAATGTTCATACTTAAACTATGTGCTCAAAAAAAACTAAACACAGTCAAAGCACCTCCAAGCCCCTTTTCCACTGAGGTTGTGGCCTGTCCCTTTGTTCCAGACTGGTTAAATATGCAGGAAGGTCTCTGATAGGTTACCTGATCTGCTGGAGTATAGTTACAGCCCCACAATGCCCTGATCAGGGAAGGAAAGACACATACACCTACTGTATTAAAGGGTTAAGTTTCCACTGACCTGGCATGCAGACAAACAATGCTCATACACACACACGCACACACTCATTATTTTCCACATTTTCTAGTTATCTGGAGACAGATTCAATCACACCCATTTAGTAGCTGTCCTTAACTTTGACTGACAAATAAATACACTTCCATTTTCTCATTCCCTCGCTCACAGTGCCTGCTCTGTTCAGCAGTCCATCCCTTCTCAGTCCCATCCTGATGTGAATTGCTTTTAGAGACAAGTGTTTCTGAGATGAAGCTGCTCCTTAGGTCTGGGAGACACCAGTCTGTCTCTGGGGGAGTGGACTACTGTACCAATCACTGTCATTCATGATGAGACCCACCTGGCACTCGCACACATATACACACACGAGTATATGGAGAGGAGTATGATGGACCAACGGGAATTTTAAATGAGATGTGGGAAAACTGAAACAAAATGCTGCAGGGAGATGAAGTAATAATGAATGGATGGAAGGAATGAAGTGACAAGGGAGCTCCTGAGAGAATCACTATCCTCTCTAACCCAATGACTGACAGACAGCAGAGGAATGCAGAAGCATGGCTGGCCTCAAGCATACTCAGTATCTTTACCCATCCTCTGGTTTGCCCACTTAGTCCAGGAAACCTTAGCCTTTCCCAAGTGGGGGAAAATGCCACTTCAATTGCAGGAAAAAACTACTCCAGATCAGGGATGAGAGTCGAGAAATCAGCCCTGACAGTGTTTGTGTTTTTGTGTATATGTTTGTGTGTGTCTTAAGT
>OMNW01004799.1:21650-40345 GCA_900303245.1 Selene dorsalis | reverse complement strand
AAAAACACACACACTCATGCACACCGACAGAGAGGTAGAGAAATTAAAGGCTAAGAAGATTTAGGAGTTAAAAATAAACAAGGCAGGAGTGTAGAGCACAGAGCAACCTACTGCTTGCCCTCCTGGCACAGGATACAGACACACCTGTGCTACACTAGAGTTGACTGGAGAACTGCTACTTTCAAATTCTCAATCAATAAAACTGAGTTTCTGAAGAGTACGGATTAAAAAACTGAAAAAGACAAAATCAACATATGAAACTGTATTTTCTTGAATTTCAATAGGAATTTTTTTTAAAGAGCTGCAAACATAATTTTTGCATCATTAAATTATATTTTAATTCTACTGCACAACAAGCTCACTACGCGTCTCACAATGTACAATAAATGCTAAATGCCAAATGGTGTGCACAGAGTAGCAAATGAGAAAATGCTGTATGAGCATGTGCACACACAGACACACAGACATACATACACACACAAACACACTCACATGGAAACAGAGTCAGATTGTAAAACTGCATGGCTGTACAAAGGCTTAGAGCTGTCCGTATGTTAATCTGGCCCATTGATAAGACCTGCTGAGCTGCTTTCTGCTCCCACACTTGACATAATGAAAACACACTCACAGGTGCACACACACATGCGCACATACACACACACATATATATTATTATTCAATCTGATCGCAAATTTAAACTACGAAATGACAGAATAGATCATATATGCATTTAAGTAATAATATGAGAAATCATCGTAATAATTAATACACTGTATCGCAATATCTTTTTTGTTACTCACCGCTAAATGCCATATTGACGTTTTAACTAACCATAATGCACAACTTGCTTTGATTTGTTAATACAGACATGCAATTAATATGTATTAAGAAATGAAACACTTGTGCAATGTTAAAAATGCTTTGGTGCTATAAGTGGATGCTTAAGATACACCACCTTTCATCCTATGAAAATTATGAGGGAGAAAAACCCACCTCTCTCACATGCATGTTCTCCAGCTGTGCTTCGGCCTCCTGTGCTGCCATGGTTATGATGCCTGTCCGCTGTCCCCGACCCCACTGTCCCTGACCTTGACCTTGGCCCTGAAGCATCTCCAACAGCCTCTGGATGCTCTCGTCCCGGGCCCCCAGCGTCTGCTTCTGAGAGTCAATTCTCTTCTCCATCTCTTCCATGGTCTTCCTCAGCAGGAACAGCTCCTTAGCTTGTCGCTCGTGCTCCGACTGCAGCCGGAAGAAATTCTCCTCAGAGTGATCCACAGGAGGGGGAGAGGAGAAGCCGTCACACCCAGGCACCTGGCAGGGGCTGCAGGGTCGGAGGGAACTAGAGCTAGGCGCTGCCGCCGGACCTTGGCTGGGACTATACAGAGTCTGATTTGGGCTGTTCCTTGGCCCAGGCTGAAGGGTGTTGGCTGGACTGATTCTCTGCATGGTTATTGCAGTGTTACAACTATACCCAGGGCTGTGAATGATGATGTCAGCTTCCTGTTGTCTTGGACTATAAGTGTTGGATGGGCTGGCTCTGGGACTGTTCTTTGGTCCAGGACTATGCAGGTTGCTGGGGCTTTGTCTGGGGCTGTGACCAGGACTAAGCCCTCCTCGGTGGTCCTGGTCAATATGGAGTTCACGGTAGGAGCTAGAGTTCCCCTGCTGTCGCTGCTGCTGCAAGCGACTGTTCATCTCCCTGTGAGCCCTCAGCTCCTCCTGAAGCTCCTGGACTGTTAATGGAAGCTATAAAAAGACAGAGAAAGCTGGAGTCCATATTACTTCAAAACAGACACATACACATCACACAGACACTCACATATAAATCCACACACACAAAACACATGAAAAAAATAGTGTATGACTGGGTACAAGACAGACCTTGTTTCTTCTGATCTCCCTGTGCTGCAGCAGAGAGATGTGGCATAAGAAAGACACACACGTGCATAAAGCCAAAATACAGAGCAGACAGAAAAGAACAATACTATATCAAATATAAAACAATAATGCAAATTACATGTCTCCTCAGTTGCACAGTTGTGTGGTGATGAAAACATACTTTGGCCAAAAGGGGGCGACATATCTCTTTAAAAGACAACTTGAAAAGTGACAGCTTTTGTTTGCAATGACATGAACAAGGGGAACAAGACAAGGAAAAGGGTGATGTTATTGCACATGAAAACTGTGGGAAAGTACCAACTATGTCAAAGACAGCTTCTGCCTGGGACCCACAATTTATCTCTCAGTGTTTGATTGGCAAATGAACTGACAAATCAATATTACATTTAAAAATACACAACAACAGACAAGATGACATACAGACAAAACAAGTAAAATTTCCCAACAATTAGAGAAAGTAGACAACTCTAAATCTTGAGAAGATATCTGCCTTAAATTCAAAGAATTTTGTTGGTCGAAACTATGTTTGTCAGCACTAAGTGAGTTTATATTGCTGGACCCATCACTGCATGGCTTAAAGTGACAGAGTGATGGAAAGGGCTTCAAAAGAGTGCAAAGTAATTCTAAATACAATACGCTATTTTACATTTTGCAGTTCTCATCTTTACTGACTTGGAGATGGAAATTCAGTCTGTGCTTAAAACTGTGGACAAGGAGCATTCTTTACAACTGACTAACCAAGGTGAGGAAATGATGTAAGGAAATCAAACAAAAGGAAAAAAACACACGCACACATACACACAGCACCACGCACAATGTAGAGAGTCAAAAAATGAAATGGAACAAGTACAAAATGGGATGAAACCTTTTCATCTGTATGAAGGTATTACTAATATTTTCTACTCTGCTTAAGTCCAGAAGGTGGGGAGCGCCAAGGACACACAATTGAGATGTAGGAGGGAGACGAGGGTGTCCACGGATAATCAATGCAACAAGCTAGCACTGAATATCAAGTCAGAGTGGGTGGACAATCCTCCACACAAATGCTTGTGCACATACACACACAGAAAAGAGACTGTAGACACAAATGCATAAGTACAAATGTACACACCACACATACACACACTAAACAAACAGATGGTTAGGGGACACCTCTGGCCATTGCAGCTGAGCGAAAAGGTGACATTCTTTATGCTAATGATAAAGTTCTCTTGTCAGACTGAACTCTTCCCAGTGTCTCAAAGGGCAAAAAACAAGGGAATGGAGAGGGGGAGAAAAAAAAGAGGTAAGTGATAATAAGTACTGAGAAATGGGAGTTAGAGGTGATAAGAGGAAGGAAGAGATAGCAGATAAGAGTTAGAATAGCATCATGAGCATGAGGTGTGGCTTTTCTGTTTTCAAATTAAACTACTAAAATTAAAGGAAATTATCTTTCTTCTTTATTTTACATAAAATTGAAAGACAAAAAAGGCTGTAACAATGTAATGGGTGATCGCTATCGAAGCTGAGATCACTATCGACTGGAGTTGGACTATATCCTTGCACCTCGTGAGTGTAAGAAAGAGAGAGTGTGAGAAAATGAGAGAGACAGAAGGGAGAATAGATCTGCAATGAATAGGTGATATCAAGGTTTTTTTGCCTTCTGTTTTCACTGTCACCATAAACAGAATATTTTGGGTTGTTTGGACTGAAGGTGTAAACCTAACAGAAAGAGTAGTATAATGTTTTATAACAAATAATGTTTTGCTGGCAGGATATGTAAGTTAACATAAACCAAACTTACTTATTAGGTAATATTAACCAAAGAACTGAGTGAATAAAAATTACTAGTAGCCATTTGTCGCATTGTTTATCTGTATCAAGTCTGATCAAAGATGCTAGAAATATGAAACTGTGTGAATTAAAATTCAGGGGAGTTATCATGCGTTCAGTGTGAGAAAAAAAAAGGTGTGTCAGCACATTTTTTTTATAGATTCAGAGGACAGCATACATATTCGGGCTGGAGGACATGTCCTCGCTTGTTCTTTATATATGGGCCTCATGAGGGACAGAAGGGTTATGAGATCATAAATCTACAGTTAAGGTCCACTTTCAGTGTATAAATAAAGATAAATGGAGAAACGTGCAGAGGGGAAAAAAACAGTGCAAGAGTGTGTTCGTGTAGGAGAAACAAATGAGTTGATTACCTGGGAAAAAAATATATACAATATTTGTATCAGTCTGTCGCTGCAACAGAGGAAAACACCACATCCATCTATCATAGTCAGGACCAAGTCAGTACCAGCCTGTAGATACACAGAGTCTGTCCTGCTCCATCTTAATGCCACATCAGAATCTAAATAATAGTAGAAAGTAGGAATTCTGATCTTCATGTAATTTCACAATTAATTCCATATAAGTTAAATGTTTTATATCAACCAACACATTGTAAAGAGCACCAATTATATTCCTCCCGAAAGAGCAAAGGTGTTCAGTATAAAACTTTCTGTTTTAGATTTTTTGCTTAGAAATAAAAAGCATAAATAAAAAGAATGTGTGGGTGTACATGTCACAGGATCCACACACTCTATGACAATGTGAGTTGAAAACGCTATAAATACGAATGCAGAGGTGGCTCCTTGGTTACAAGAGAGAAGAGTCAGTTGCAAGAGTGCAGATATAATTAAAGTTCTTGCATGCCTGTGTGAGAGAGGTAAAGAGCAGGAGACAGCTGTGGAGATATTCAGCAGAACATACACACACACACAGGCTGTGTAGTGTGAAAGAGTCTCAGAAAAGGAATTATATCTTTTTATGGGTCTCCAGGTATTTCCCTCTAAAGAAATACATCTGTTTTAAGAGCAGACAAACTCATGCTGACACAGAAGGAAGTGAAATGTCACCCGGACGAATGGAGAAACGTGAGCAAGAGAGAAAACAGGACAGATATACAGTGTGTATGTGCAGTCAGACAGACAGATGGAAAATGCCTCAGACTGAGCGGGCCAGACTCCTGGGAGAGGTAGCGCAAGATAGACATGGTCACTATCCCTTTAGGAGTAACTGTGAGCTTTTTTAGAATCTGGCTAACACTTAAAATGGCTGCCAGTAGGGCATGTTCCCATGGAAACACAGACAGCGCCGAGGCTGGTGAGCATCTTCACAAATGAACTAGACAGAAACCTTTCCTATGCAACCTTGAAGACAGGAACAAAAGGTATGATGTGCTGAGGAGATGGATGGGTCGACACAAAAAGTCTGTCTGAGCAGACAAATGAAAGAGTTTCATTTGAAATGGAAATTTCCACCGTTTGAAAAGGGTGATGCCTTCTCTGCTGGTGTGGTTCACTTTAATCCTAAAGTTGGATGGATCTGTTAAAGTTTTGTTCACAGCCAGTTGGAAGTTTTTGCTCAACGTGGATGTGAAACAAACTCTTCAATATGACGATGTTCTCACCTGCATATCTTCTTGGTTGATCCTGTATTGATCCTTCAGAACTGACGCCCTCACTCCCTCCTCCCGCCTACCCCCTTTGTCTCTCTTTACATCAGGGCTCCAGAAGTTGACACTGTTCATGCCAGGACCTGTCCGTCCATCCCTCCCTACATCTAGCTCTCTCCTCAGGTTGTCATTCTCCCTCTGCAGCTCCCTCAGCTGAGACTGCAGATCAAATGTGGAACCCTCTCCCCGTCCAGAATCCTGTGCCTGTGGATGTCTGCCAGACTGGCGCTGCAGACTGGAGGTCCTTACAGAAAGTGTGGGTTGGTCTCCATAGGGGTCTGATGAGTGATGCAGCCCAGAGGAGGTGATGTTTGGGCTGCTACCCATAGCTGTTGACCGGCCAGTGTAGGATGAGCGACTGGTGCTCCTGCCCAGCGTCATAGTGCCTTTAGGGTACCCACCAGAATGTTCCAGGGACTCCCGCTCACTGGGGTACATGGTGCCTGAAGTGGCATAAGCAGCGCTCAAAGACTGGATATTCTCCATAGACATGGTTTTACCCCCAGGTGCTGTTGCTGAACCATGAGCTGCTCCTTTGTCTGCTGCTGTGGCAGCTTTGCTCTTTGAACTTGGCCTTGAGACCGGCCCTTGACCTCCTGTCAATTTAGGTGCAGGTGCAGGCACACCCCCTGACACGGAGCCTGGTTCTAGCCCTGAACGGGAGCCTGGCGCCGAGCTAGCAGCCTGTTTTCCTTTCCCCTGTTTAGGGGACCGTGAGAAGCGTGAATGAGATGTGCTGCCATCATTGTGCCCACTGCTTTTTGGGCCAGAGGATAGCTTGCCCGGTGAGGGCTTGGCTCTAATATTTAAAGGCATTTTTATATGGCAAAAGTGAACGTATGAAAAGGGAAGGTTAAGGTTGAAAATATTTTCATATCCCTTTTTGGAACAAGAATGAATAACAAGGTTTTGAATAAAGGCCGCCTCCACCTCTCAGCCCCTCACTTTTCCCCTGTCCATCCCTGATTGTTTAGGGCTTGAGGCTGAGTCTTACTTAGTTCTATTAAAAGAAAGCAGCAGTGACTGTTAGCTACAGGGCTCCTAGACACAGAGGCCAGAGGTCTTGTGGTTTCAGCTACAGTGCAGGACATCGTGGATTCTAGACAGGTAAAAAGTAAGACAAACATTGAGAGAAAGACAAATCATATCACATTTCTCAATATTGAGTTCACTCCTCAAACATATATAGTCATTGACTGTTTTGTCACACCACCAAACATCTGTATGTATAGTCCATTTTGCATGTTTAAATACTGTAAAAACAACAGAACAAATCAATTTGACACCAAACCTGACAAATAACATTATATTCTTGCATTTAAAAATAAATCTAAAAACGCATTAAAATTAACTAATTAACTAAAAAATAATAATTTCGACACACGAGACTGAGTGGCACAATGTGGCTGTTTCACTGTTCTCTCCCAGTCAGAGTGTGGTTTGCAGCCCATTTCTTCCTTTTACCTTACCCACCATGCTTCTACCAGACAGAAGGTTAGGGTTAGGATTTTTTTCCCCATAAAAAGGTAGAATGTTTATGACCACCAGCTACATGATCAGAGTTTTCCCATTTCCCACTAGATGTCTGACCACATGTGCAAGAAACTGCCAGGGATGGATCAGGCTGCAAAAACATTCTCTCTCAGAGAGACGACATAAAAGGATGAGAATTTGTGGCTAAATGAAAAAGCCTGGGTTGCATTTTTATATCAGTTGCTATGCTGCACATGTATTTGTATAGATATAGATATCTGTATTGCATCATCTGAATTGCTTTAGTTTCATTGTGTGGTCTTAGATTTTACTCTTTACGTACTATAAATGGCAAAACTGAAGAAATCCAAGCTTATAGCGGCATTTCTGATTCACTTCTATGACACATCCTGTGAGGCAGCACCAACCACGCAATAAAGAGGCGCTATTGGTTTTGGGAAAAAAAAAAATAACACAAGTGACTGGTAATTGTATTGTGTACTGACAGTATAAGAGGCTACATACTGATACCAATACAATGTTTTTTGTTTGCTTTGAATAACACATTTTTGTAAGTCAACAAAACTTCCAACATGTTAAATACTGTAGCAACACCAGAACTTTACCTAAACATAAAACAGTGTAAATCTGTCAGAATTATGATTAAAATGTTAAAATGTTGGACAATGTAATAATGAGAATAAGTAACCATGGCAACACATCTGACCAACAACAGCAATTCCAGTTAGAATGTGGAAGAGCAGGTTTGGGAACTACTGATGTTGTGGACATCCTCACATATCATTAGTCGCTCTTCCTTTTTTGGAGTAGTGAGAATGATGCAAGAACAGGAAAACAATATGTCTAGTCACCTTTGTATATCTTAGTGGCACAAGCAGCACACCACTGGGTATGATATTGCCCTCTCTCATTATGGTCCGAATGCCTTTCACAGCCACAGACGCCACAGTAGATGGTGAAAGAAAAAGAAAAGAGTGGGAGCAGCTGGACCATTTCAGCACCATGGACAGCACTAAATCTACTCCTCTTGAGGTACATGGATTCTAATGCCTGCTCTCAAGGAAACTGGGAGAAAACTGTGTAATTGGCTACACCCAGGGCAGGATGAAGAGGGAACTGGAAGCCCTTTACTATCTACCATCCCTCTGGGGCACTTGCAAATCATCAGTAGACTTTATCAGGCTACAGACACATTACCTTAGGCCTCAACTAAAAATAGAGGACAAAAATGGGCTGTTGGAATTTAGGCTAAATCATACTTGGAAGGTAAAGCATGTTAATACTGTGCCCATACGATCATAGCACCAGTATATATTATATTATATTTCTATATCACACTCAATAGGGCCATATGTGGTCTCTTGGGTGTAAAAAGCCATACATTAATACAAGTAGGTAAAAATGTCCTCAGGGAATCAAAGTAAGCACAACCTAGTCTGTGATGGACCAGATATTGGAGGCAGTCTGCAAAGCAGAGGCAAATCCAAATCATAATCCCTCCTCTAATCCAAGAGGATTGGGTGCTGGGAGTCACTGCACAGGATTCAACTGAGAGATTGGTTAAGTCTGCTTGTCAGTCATAAAATAGCTGTCAATCCCTCATCTGTCATTGTTTGAGACAATGAATTTAGCATTGTGTTCCAGCAACAGGACAATCATTTCCATACATAATCTCTGTGCCCCAGATGTAAAAATGTATATCTAAAGTGATGGAGGTCATACAGTGGTGACGATTACAATGAAAAAAAAAAAAAGATAACTGTGT
This sequence comes from Selene dorsalis, assembly GCA_900303245.1. NCBI lineage: Eukaryota > Metazoa > Chordata > Actinopteri > Carangiformes > Carangidae > Selene > Selene dorsalis. The sequence continues at coordinate 31,706 of OMNW01004799.1, read as the reverse complement.
TTAAACCTTTTAAAACTGCAAACATGTTAGGTGGCTACAACTAAACCTCTGTCTATCATTTGCATTAACATGGAGACAAAAGTCAGAGATGCTGGTCAGATTCGATGGCGCCAAATTCACACAGCTGTGCACACCTCCCGTGTCAAACCACACTGACGGGGAGAGAGAAACTGCCACACAATGAACAGCTGGCTGGAAAAAACAAATACAAACATCAAATGCCACAAGTAGGAACCGCCTCACTTCACACCGGTCCCCCGAGCCTCTGCACTTACTTCTGAGTTGGCAGCCAGCTGTTGCCGCGAAGAGAAAAGTCGAGTCACCACCCAAAATGCAGTAGCACAAGTCGTTAATGTGCATGGCAGTAAACTGTCCATGGGAGCTCCACTAATGAAGCTCAACATGCTGCAGGTGTAACTAACGAGCGCGCTATCATAGTAAATGAGTGGTACGAGTTAAACGGTCGTTGTGCATGTGACCGCGTAGCCTGGACACGGGCGCCCGAATAACTCTACTACGACCACGGCATGAAGGATTAGTTTCTTGCTCATATGCACACGGCTACATGAGTTCGAGCTGGTACCTTACATAATAATTAATCTGCCGCACAAACTGAGAGCGCACAGTTTCATTTGTTTAAATAACGTGTGTCAGATGATGCCACGATGTCCAGGTGTGCACCCAGGCGTGTTGTCTTTGTGGCTTACCGGACAGGCACCTTTCCATCACCGCGAAGTCTCAGCCGTACCCTGTCCGACCTCGGCGCAGGCTCCATGATCTCATCGGCTCATCTCTCTCATGACCTGTCCTGCCATCGGGTCCGCGTGGGCGCGCTCTCCCAAGCTGGCGCGTGCGCGACCTACACGGCGTGGTGGGGCAGCATGAACAGCAATGATTGGAGCGTTTCAATTCCCCCCCCCCGTACACCTACATGATCGTCATTTGGGCATGGAGTTTACATGGCCTTAGCAACACAATCCAAACATTTTAAAACATCTCGTTCATGTACTGTATAACCAAATGAAAAAAAAAAGGTATTACAAACATTTTTCCCCACAGGCCAGACAATGATATGCTGGGAATCATCAGAAAATGTGAGTTTATGTAAGATATCAAATAAGACTTTAGATCTAATCTAAAATAACACCTGGTGAGTGAGGGGAAAAAACACAAACAGTTATGAATATTTAAAAATACATGGACCTGGGCCAGTTGGCAGAGCAGCATTTTTCAGAAACTTTCCAATGGTACTGCAGCTGCTCAGCTTATCGTTTTAGTCACTCAGTTTAACTCACCCAGAGAATGATTAAGAATTTCTATTTTAGTCAAATGTTTCACTCTCAAACATGAGGTACTGTTGGTTAGTCACAGGACCGGATCATGAGACAAAAAATGAAAGTAGGATCCCAGTCTACAAGCTAAAATAGGTGTGCATAAGCAGCTGCACTTTGAACACGGCAAATCCTTACTTTTAGTATCTTCACATGTACTTTTATCACCTTTCACTGAATCTCCTCTCCCCCTCCTACAGATTTCTTACATGCAGATTCATTTTGGTGTTATTAGCAAGCCTTGACCTAAGTTTTCCCACAAACGCCTTGAGAATACATGGGTGACAGTTCTTTTGTAACTCATGAAGTTGGTCAGTCACCTGCGATTTGTAACAAAGAATCGTTAGTTTCATTTCCTCACAGTATCTAGCCAACGGGAAGTGAAATTTTGGGTGGCGTAGGAAGAGGCAATACACAGGTACACTATCATATAGTTCTCTAATAGTAATATGAAAGAGGCTGCTGGTGTGTAATTAAGTTAAGTTTATTTGTACATGTCTCAGTGTCAGTGTACAATGTCTTAACTAAACGTAAAATTAACAATTAAAATTAACAACTGTATATGCAACCCGTATATCCAACCCAAGCTCTCTGAGGACACTGATTAAACTCTTTAAAAAAACTAAAACAAACTTAGGATCAGGTCTCCTAAGAATTCATGAAAATGTCAAACTCTAAAGTAAGGAAAATAAGATTCAAGACATTCTACATAGGGACTAAATGATATTTTAAAAACAACAGAACATAAAAAAGTAGAACATGGAAGAGCTACTACATGATGAGAAAATTACATAACCACAATCACAAAGAATCATTACATATTTGGCATCCCCAATCAGACAAGGTCTCTGAAAATTAGCTAATGGGAAGATGTATCAGTGGTTAACATGTCACATAAAACTTTCACTCATGTTGTTGTCATAAAATTTGAGGTTATCTGATGATAATGCCATTCTCATTTTATTCCAGAAAAGGGGTTGAGCCCTTGGGTTTCTCGGCCAGGACACAACAGACTTTTTGCACAACCTCTTCCTCAGCTGCAGGTACTTCAGTTTAGGAAACATCTCATCCAACAGAACCAGCACAGCTGCATCCACCTTGTTTGGATAAAGATTTTTCTTAAATAATTTTGCATTGTGGAAACATAGCAACAGAAAGTCGAGAGACACTGACTTCCAGAAAATGCATATGCCAGTAAAAAGTACAGTGCACTGACCTTCTCATCCAGAAGCCGCTGCTGTACCATGAAGAATGCCTGACGTATCACACCATTCACCATCTCACCACTATGAGAAGCACTTGACAGAACAAACACTGTCTTTACGCTGTTGTAGACAGCATTGTGCAGATTCTCAATACATGAAAGTCCAGGAATCCAGTCCCTCTCTTCCAAACAGAGACAAAATCTCCTGTGATCTGAGTTCTCCAGATTCACAATTAACTCATTGTAGACCCAGTCTCTCACAGCCTTGTTCCCAGTGTCAAACGCTACAAAAGCATCATAATGATGGTGTGAATCAGTACCAGCCAGCTGCGTATAGCCCTTATGTCCTGCCCACAGCACCTGTAAACAATACCACATATCCCAGCCATAAAGATGTTTCAGTAGGGGCAGAACAGTGATTGTCAAAGCCAAGAAGAAAGAGATGACAAAGGCTAAGCCACCATATATATCTTGGCAGGAACGCTGGTCCATAGACAATACACTACGGCCCTGTTGGGTCTCTGGGTAATCACAGTGCACATGTGTGATGAGATAAGGAATCTCTATAGGAGTAGAACTCAAGAAGTCCGCAAACCAGGATGTACCGCAATCACATTTAAAGGGGTTGGCATGAAGGGTGAGTTTTTTAAGGGCACTACCATTTTTGAAAGGGGCAGGGAGATACTGGTGTTTCAACTCTTTGATCTGATTATTGTTTAGATACAGATATTGTAAGGAATTTGCCTTTCTGAAGAAATCCACAGGAATGGAACTAAAGCGATTGTGACTGAGGTCCAACAAAGAAAAATTGGCTCCAAACTCTATAACTCTATAAGGCAAATAAGAGAGATAATTTTGACTTATATCAAGGTGACGCAAGTTGCTCAGTGTTGAGATATTCTTCCACGGGAAGTAGTTCAGCTGATTGTTGCTGATGCGGAGGGCCTGAATGCTCTGTGGGAGATTACACAATACTTCTGATGAGACCGACAATAGGCCATTGTTGGAAATGTCCAGAAAGATGAGGTTTGTCAGGTTTTGGAAGAAATGAGTGTACTTGTTGTTGTCAGGTGCCCACATAATGTCTAGGTGATTTCCACTGAAATAGAGATACTTGACTGTGCTGCTGATCAGCCTTTGATCTATTCTCATCCCAATTTCATTGTTCGCAAGACTGAGGACTTCCAAATTGGTCAGATTTTGAAGGAACTGCAAGCGATGGCCCATGCCCCTCATTTTGAAGTGAAACTCATTGTTGCTAACATCTAATACCTTCAGAGTAGATTTAAGCTCACTGAAAGCATCGTCATAATAAAGATCAAGCCTATTGTATGACAAATTAAGCAAAACTAAATTTTGCAATCCATCAAACTGCCCACGCTTCAGTGCTTGACTCATATAATTGAAGGAAAGGTCTAAACACACAGCATTTTCCATGCCTACAAACACACCTTTGTTAAGAGACAGAATATCATTTTGAGACAGGTCAAATGTTAAGTTATGTCGACAGAAATTATCTGTGAAGTCCCATAGAGATGGAAATAAGCTTGCATTGTTCTCCACCAACTCCGTCACATTTGATTGGTTCAATTTGCTTATCTCATTTACAGATGTACCTTCTCGATCTCTTACAATAAGGGGTGGGACATCTATATTGTGTGTATACAAGTTCTGGTTGTGACCACTTCTTTGTGCCATAATATCACTTGATGAACTAAAGCAGTGTGGAAGGAAGTTAAGCATGTTTTGGGAAAGGTCGACATTGATAAGAGATGTTAAGGGTTTCAGATCTGTCAAATTACACAAATTAATGAAGTTCATTCTCAGTTCTAACCTAGTTAGATGTTTTAGTTTTGACAGAACTCTAAGGCTCTGAATTGAAAGCTTGTGGAAAAAGTTACCACTCAGAAGGAGGTGTTCAAGACCTGATATATTGTTGATATGTGGGGAGAGGATCAGTTCCTGGAATGTCCTACGGGGTTCATAGTTATAGATAAGACTAATCCAAGTGAGCCCCCTCAGCTCTGAGAAGAAGGTGCCATTACGTATGGCATAGGCCAGGAGGTTGTCAGAGAGGTCCAATCTCTTTAAATTCTTCAAAGGTCTGAAAAGACCCTCTGGAAATGTTTTCAGAGAATTGCCCCTCAAGCTAAGGTAAATGATAGAGCTTTTCTTAGCATAGAATGAGTTTGGATGTAGGCTGAGAGGGAGATTTTGTGGGCAAGGAAAACAGGGTCTTGCAGCATGGTCACAGCGCTGGCAGTTCCATTCCAAATTCAAATTCTTAAGATTAGTCAGGTTGGCAAATGCATTGTTTAAGATCTCTTTGATTGTATTTTCTCTTAAATCCAAACTCTCCAGTGAAGGGGGCAGTCCTTTAGGGATAGATGTCAAATTACTATACCCTAACGTAAGGCGTTTGAGTTTGCGGAGCTCCCACAAAACCATCTCACTGATGTAAAAGGACTGGTTGCAAGGGTTTGCATAAAAGCAGTTCTTAGAGAGAAGGAGCACTTCGAGATTTGGAGTTTTTGAAAGGCGGGTGATGTTGAAGATGTGGTTATTCTCTAGATCAAGAACCTTCAGGGTTTCAGGTAACCAGGGCAAGGAGGTTAGGCTATTTCCTGACAGATAAAGAAATTTAAGCTTCAGTAAGCTCTTGAAGGCATCATGGTGGATCTCCATCTTGCATGAACGGTCTTCTAAGGCTCGCCTTGGTTGACAGTTCCCCATTATTTTCAGAGTATGAAGGTTTGGGACACCGGCAAATGCATACTGCCCTACTTGCTGTATCTTCGTCCAACTTAAATTGAGTGACACTACAGTGGTAGACTTGATGAAGGGGACATGCCTGAGTGGTCTCTCAGAGCAATCCACTGTGGTTGCATTTCCATCAGTGTCACATGGGTAGAAGATAGTATTTATAGTCCTCACTAATGGAAGGAGCTGACCAAGGATGAGGATATTTTTGAACAGGATCTGAGGAAAAACAAAATCATCTCAGTTATTTGTAGATGGCTCTGAGGATGAAATCTAAACACATGGTTTAAACCTTCAATTCAATGATACCTTACTGCTGTTAAAGTTTAAAAAAAAAAAAGTGGGCAAAGCATCTAAATATATATATTTCCTAAATATGAACCGACTACCACTACCAAGATCAGATTGCTCCATATTTATATTATTAGACATTTACAATATATCATTAGCAAGTGCCTGTTAAGTTGCAACATGTTGATATTGGCAGCAGCATATGCCCCGTCTCCTGGAGATGTCGTTTGCTTAATTTATTTAACTTAACTTTAACTTAATATCTACATCGCATCTTGCAACATATGTCACTGTGCATTCTGGAGTCCAAGTGGCTTCAAAAACAAACGAAATTGAGTGAAATTATGTTCATCCTGTCATTTCTGCCTCCATAATGTAAAAATAGTGAGTAAATTCCTAGTACATTTCTGGTGGTATAATACAATATAATCTCACTTACCATCGCAGGTAGAGCATGTAAAAAATTCGAATGAGCAGGAGGCAGATGAATCAATCTTTAATCCAGGAGCAGACGTGTCAAATAAGAACGGTATCTTAAAAGTCTGTGCAGCAACAAGAATGGGCAGCGTTTATGCAGAAATGAAAGTACATATGGTCTACCACAACTTGATGCAAATCATGTGATGGAAGACAAATTCACTGGAGACCTTGATGTAGACATCACTTCGGGTGATTTAAAAAAACAAAAAAATACAGTTTTGTCTCCTCAGACAAACAATCACTAAAAATAAAAATATATGAAGATTCAAATTTAGTTGGTGCTTTTTATTCTCACAGTACAAACAGACCTGAGAAAAGACTTATAGGAGGGATTCTTTTCCATTGATGGACAAACTTGGTTTTGGTATTATTTTCACAATCACTTTATTAAGTGCACTGAATCATGAAATCCATGAAATCAAGAAAGAATAAGTGATTTCTATTACTCAACAGTAAGAGCAGAGGGAAAAGGATAATTACATTGGACTTTTTTGTTAATATAACCTCAAGCACACTGAAAAGCCCTTCTGAGTTTATGTATAGACTGCAAAAAAACAGCAACAATAAAAAATCTGAATCAAAACTGCTTGTATTAAAGTATTGTGTTAAAATTATCATTTCTCCATTGACTTATTGGAAGTAAATGTGGAGACTACAAGTGAAGAACAGTTACACGGTGTGTTCTGGTTGGACAGCATGTTCAGTATTTTGGCTTTGGATTGGACCTCACGCTGTGTTTGCAACAGAAGCATATAAAATCCCTTACACACAGTAGTGTTTTGCTATGTTTTCCTGGCATCAACAGCAGCATTAGTTCACTACTGTGCATTTTTCTCATATTTACCATCACTGATTCAAGTGTTGAATTATCCACAGAGCGATGTTCATAAAGCCATCAGACTCAGCATCCACTTTGGCAAGAGAGTGGTTGTTCCCTGGGTACCACAGCAACCTAAACAACACACGTCAGAGCATTAGCGAATGAACAATAAAATCCCTGTCATGCAGTGCATATCTGACATAACCAATGAAACATAGTACTCAGACAAGCAGCTTACCGGACTGGGACCTGCTTTGCTTTCAGTGCCCTGTAATATTCAATTCCTTGCTTGTTAGGTACACGCTTGTCATCTTCCCCTAAAGTAAGCAGCACTGGTGTTTGTACCTAAATGAGAAATCACTGTGAGTTATTGGGTGACAACTCTAATGAAATAATGAATGTATGCAGTCCAGACGCACAAAGAGAAATTCTCACACCTGTGGGACATATTTGATTGGGGACTTGTTCAACATCTGCTCCCAAACAGCAGGATCAGGTAGACAGTCTGTGCTGTAGTTGTAGCCAGACTCAAACATGCACCTGCAAAAAACATAGTTAAACCTCAACAGGAAGAAATAAAAAAAAATCCCTGAACAGCTTTGAGGTTTTTCGTTCCTGCAGTGTTGGTGTGCATTATTGAACACTTCCTTCCCTGACAGTGAGGCAGACACATGCCCTTTATCCCACTCACTTGTTTGCAGCTGCCAATAGGGACTGTCAGGGGTGCCAGTGATAAAACATCACAGATGTGTAGCTGTGTACGGCTGACACTGTCACAAAATGAGTAAAAAAAAATTTAGGCAAGAGTACAGCAATGTGAATATCAGAACATACCAGTCTGGGATGTCTGTGCTGCCAATCATGGAGGCTAAATTGATGACAGGGTTGCGAGCCACACAAGCCTTGTAGAATTCTGGATACTGGCCAATCAGATGACAAGCCAGGAAACCACCATGGGAGCCCCCAGAAACTGCTACCCTCTGCAGGTCAAACTCATCACCTTTCAGAACACTTTCAACAGCAAACTGGGGAGAAAAACATCAAAAAACTGTCGACTAAGGCACAAGAGGAATAGCAAATGGTTCATTGTGAAGCTATGCATACGACAGGGACTTCATGAAAAGCAACCAACGCAAAATTAAATTTAGATATTAGTTGACTCAACAGTGTAGATCAAGATATAACTATGAATCAACACTCCAAGTATCTTCAGGTCTTCTTTTTTCTAGAACTCACTTGGACATCTTTGACATCCTGGTTGCCAACATTGCCAGGTAGTGAGAGGACATTGTCCTGGCCGTATCCAAGAGAGCCACGATAGTTTACTAAAAACGAGGAAAGCACAAACACATTGCCATCTATATATCAGGGCTGGATATTGTGATCAAGAAATGAACAAGATGAGAATGAGAACATACAGCTTGTTTTTAAACTTCGGCCTTAACTGCAAACACATGGTGAAAACATAAACCACTCCTGCTTTGTGTGGCCTTACTGACCACCAGAACAGCTCTGCTTCAATAACAGAAACAACTATTAAAACTCCTAAGACACATGGGTAAACCATAGGACAAACTATAAAATTGCACAAGCCATAGGACAGCATATGGCCTCACGATATATGAAAGCCAGGCTGGAAGTCTCAAGGTTATACACTGCCCTCCTGTCTGCCTTGTGTGTGCATGGTGACTATAGCTCACACATGTGTAAATGTGTTCACACCAACTTCATGTCTGCTGATTTGCTGTTACAGCCAGCTCTATATTTCCTAATTGCCACAAATTTGCCTTGGATATTGCTATGAATAATCTTTTCATTATAAATCTCATTAACCTTATTTACCCTTGTTCAGAACAACACTCACACAGAATGCAGGAGAGGGACAGTGAAACAGTAAGTGAGCACTGGAAAATACTAGAGTTCCCTCTTATAAAGTGAATGATGCAATTTTAGTCTGTTATGACTACATAGCCCATGTGGCATTTTATTCTCACATGCATTGTGCGTCTGCGTGCGTCTCACATGCATCGTGTCTCTGCTCTTAAGCATTAGCATCGACACAGAAATAATGTCTGTGTGAGCTTCCTGTGTGCATTATCCTAGAGTATATGAGAGGTCTTCAAATGTTCATGAAATAGGAAAGTCTGTCTCAGTCAGTCTCAGCCAAGTTTTTTAAATGCTCTGAAAACCAAAGTGTAAAATCAAAGTAACCAATTTAGAGATGAATTAATCATCTGCAGGAGAAAGATTGGGAGGTGTGCTCTTTGTCTAATATATATATCATCAACCTCTGAGCAGGTGTCACACATGTACTTACCCAGTAATATACCGAAGCCCATCCTGCACAGGACAGCGGAGGACAGAAGCCACTCCGCTACAATCACTGAGTGGGGACCCCCTAAAGGAAAACAAAACTGGTTATGTATAATATAGATTGACAGTTTTCATTGACAGTTGTCTGTTTCTTTGTTAAATTAGTCCTGCGGAGCATAAATGTCTGACATTAATCAGCATGTAGAACAAACATAAAAAAGGACTGAGCTGTGACGTGTGTGAAGTCCAACCTTGGTTTTGAGCAAATGATTAAACATTTTGCTACTAAGGGCACTATTGTCATAGAAACCACTCTTGGTAATACCGGTCTTGTATGCACCAGTAGCACTTGTTTGAATAGAAACAAATCCCAACACAGAATCAGCTCAAAAATAAACTCAACACAGATTAAAAGCACATATTTCTTATTTCAGGATGTTAACATTGTGTGGATTAATACAGAACGTTTACATTATTAAAGTTGTCTTTTGGAATATTACATGAATTAATACTGTACAATAATTTACAATTATGTAATATTATAACTCTTAATTTTGTTATCACCACAAATAGTAGTCGTAGTAATAACTACGGAACCATAATGACAGTAACCAACCATGAGGGGTGACGATCAGAGGCAGCTTCACTCCATCCTTCACCTCCTTTGGTTTGATCAGCAAAGCTTCAAAATCAAGGCCAGCTAAAATGTACAAAAAACAGTCATGTTGAGATGACATACAGTTTTACTTGTGTCCCATAAATACTGAAATTTATTCAACTTCGCATAAACCTGGGGACCCTAACCCTAACAACCAAATCTGTAGAAACCACTTGTAAAATTAAGTGGTTGTTAAATT
>OMNW01004799.1:1565-21262 GCA_900303245.1 Selene dorsalis | reverse complement strand
GGAAGATTTGACGAAAATATGAAGGAAAACTATGTATCTATGGTCATTCTGCTAGGAGCCCTGCCTACACTGTAGGAAGATAAAAAATTTGCATTCTTACGGTATTGAATGTTGTCTTGTTCTGGGGGAGGGGTGAAAGTCAAGATCTGCCAATGGATATCTGGCAACACCTGAGAGTCTTCCAAAGTAACCCACACCACCTCCTCCTGGGAATCCCTAGCTGGAAGAAACCCAACCCTCTGGACATAGAAAGGGCATCGCAATGAGCGACACGCTACATTCTCAATCTCACGAAGTTTATATTTTGTGTGGTAAGAACAGCATACTCTATATATCTATGTAAGTCAAACTATCAATATTCAAAGTCTATTTCATTAGTCCTACCAGTGTTGGAGGGCAGTTCGGAGAAGAGACACTGACCACCATCAGATCTCTCTCCATGTTCAGCAGACACCAGTTTCCAACTTCAGACTCTGCGTGCAGAGACCATCATTAGACAAAGGTGGAAATGAAAATGTTCAAGCAGTCCCAGAAACTGCCATCTGTGGTAAGGTGTGAATAAAACAGAGTGACTCACTTGAAGTCAGAGAGGTGACACTCCCTGTGCTTATATCCACCATCAACAGATCCTACAAGAGAGACAACAACAACTTTTTTCATAAAAAATAAAAATGATTACAACATTCTCAGTTTAAAAACACTTAAGGTGCAAAATGTTAATTCATCAGAAAAAACGTGTCATTCGCCAGGGGTTGCAATACCTTGCGGCTGCGTTGAGGACAAGCTACGATAATGCGCTGACTATCGGCTGACCAGCATTGAGGGGACAACTCAGAGCAGTAGATACCAGTGAAGCCATCTGTAAAGCCACAACAACACAGAAAGATATAATAATGGTATAGCATAAAATGTAACGAAAAAAATATGCGAAAACCAAATATTCCTTACCCTCCTTAGGTCGCTGTACCACATCCACAACCACTGAGGTTTTCTTAGTATACCAGTCATACTAGAAATAAAGCAAGAAACATGAATTCTACCTTTTTTTTTCTAAGACAGTGGACTATACTTGGTAAAGGAGAGGCTTCATTCAGTCTTACCATACAGAGCCTGCTGCACTGCATGTGTGGCCCATAGACAGAACACTCCAAGTACACAATTCGACACTGGTCTGGACTCAGCCTGGGGGAGCACACTGCACTGGTGCCCGATGACAGCTGCTCTGAGGGACACAACAGACAAATACCTATGAGCATTTGCAGTCACGTTTACATGTACAAATGTTACACCAGACTAGCTGTCTGGTATGAAATACTTGCATCTGCACAGATTTCAGTTATGTCTATCATGTCTCAGTGTAGGACAGGAACTGATTGTCATACCTAACTTACATGGGTCTGGCTTATGAAATAGGTAATATGGACCTAAAAGATAGAGGAAATTCACTTACCACATTTCCCACCAGTGAGATCCACATAGAACAAAGATGACCTAGAGGAGACAAGGGAAACATGAATGAATTACAGTATTAGCCTATGAACCTCTTGAGACAGTCCAGCTTTAACCCCAACTTTTCTCTGATTAGTATATACAATAATCACCTCCTGTTTGGGCAGTACTTAAGGCCAAGTCTGAAAGGCTCATGCCACCAACCCACGAAGACCACACCTGTGTCACCTGGAGCCCAAAATGCCTGTAGAGGCAGAGACAAAATGACAAACATGACAAATACTCCAACGAAAGTGTTTGTTATTGCAGAAACTGTTTTACTAACCTGTCCAGGTGAGATATTTTCAGGCACTTCCAGCACAGAGACATTGTCACCCTCTATGTCCAAAACACAGAGCACTGGACAGCTTTTACCAACTAGTGCCTCTCCCCAGTCCTCAGAGAAGACAAACTGCTCCCCCTGCAGGAATAAAAGAAACACTACAACTTAATAAAAATAGAAACCAAGTCAAAGAATGTTTTGTTTTTCATAAGTATTCATTTCAATCACCTTCACAGCATCCTTTTTCTCCACTCTCATGGTTTCCTCCTCATCCCCAATAGAAGACAGCTCAGGTGACACAGTCTACAAACAGAAAAGAGAGATAATAACAAATTATTACCTTTTTAATTCAGTAATCTTATTTACAGCACCTGTGACCCAGAGTGAAAGGTCAATCAACACTACATCGCACAGATGGCAAAAACATGCTTTTCTTCTCTTCGTCCACAATCCAATAACACTCCAATATTATCAAGTTATTTTGCACTGAGAGGTGAGAGAGTTGATGAAAATACCTGGGATGCTTTCAGATTGAAATCATTTACAAAACAAACCAGTTTGCAGTGTTGCTAAGACTGAGCAACAAGTTTCTATTCAATGGCATCCAAGAACCTTTGAGATAAATTTAATCTCATTTGGTAAACGTGTTTCATCAAAAGTCTTCAGTCCACCACTAAGGTAATTTTGCATTATACAACATGTATTTAAGGCTTTTTCAATTTCAAATTATCTTCATTTTTCTCAAAGAAAACAGAATAGCTAGCAACTTACCAGAAACACAGCAAGTGAACAACTTAAATATGTTAGACATGGGCAGTACTGAACTCAATAGCAGTCTAACCTACAGAAAGCAGAGGAGCCATGCCCTGTGATAAAGTGCTGAATTAATATTAAAGCTGACAGACCTGGAAGTAAGATTCTGCCTTTGGTTTCTTTTTCTCTGCCACATACAAGAGATGTGTCTCAGAGTGGGACCACACCAAGGAGCCAAATTGCTCTAAGGATGTAAAATAATGTGATTACCACCTGCACTGACACAATTCAAAGTCACATTCACATTTTAAAAGAAATTTGTTAACAGAAAATAATTTTTAGTAGAGATGACCCACCGTCTTCATAGACTTTCCCATGCTTTTTTAAGGCTGTTAGATCAATGCTCTTCATCTTGATGTTTTTACTCCATATCTGTAAGTTCACACATGTCATTAGAGCAGAAGAAAGATCCCATGTTCAAAATGGTAAATCACAGACTTTTGTAATAAAAGATACATGTGGAAAATGCAGCACGGCAGAGATGCCACACACCTCCAGAAACTGTTTGTCCTCTCCTTTGACTGTGCACTCTCTGACAACAGCCTTCATTTCACCCGTAGGAGAGTCCTTACTGAGCACCCTGGCAGGAGAAACACACAGATGACACACTGTTCACTCTGCCCAGTGTTAGGTCTAAGGCTGATGTCTGCTGCTCCACTCTAGATGACATAACAAACTTGTTACATACTCTCCTTTGATCTCGGTGCAGTTTCCTGAAGCTCCAGAGTATACCACAGATTTATCATCATGGAATACAATGTACTGGCGGCAAAACTTGACATTCTCGTTCCTCTCCAAATCCCGCTGGCTCCATTCTGCAAAGTTAAGTAATAAGTGCTGTAATTTTTTATGAATATACAATGAGCTGAACTTCTAAGTAGGGTACATATACGCACCTGTGTAGATGTTGCTGTATTTGCCTCCATACTGAGAGGTGATGACAGGTCCCACATCTGCTCTGCTCAAAGAAGGAAAGAGGCTGAGCTCTCTGTACAGCCTGGCAATTTCCTCGGGGTTGGTCATCACCTGACAACACGCAGCAGAGCATCTCAAACTACGTCTCTGTGACACAAACTGTCTCACGACGAACAATGCCTTATTCATGCCCTAGCTAGGAAGCTAACCAGTAATACACAAGTTTGTGCGGTTCAAACGAAAACCAGAGGTCGGTTGACAAACATGAGCCTAATTCGTTATGCAGTTTCTGAGCGACAAACAGAGTACACAGTAGACCAAGCTAGTTTGCTGCTAGCAGTGTTTGGCGGATTTAATTTGACCAGGAACTTCCTGTGGCAGCTGACAGCAGACACCCAAAGCAGTCCGTCTGCTAGCTTGTTTTTGGGAGCTTGCTAACGTTCATTTTTTTTGTTTGTTTTTACTTTAAAAAGTGACAGCGTGATTGACACGTGCTAAAAGCGTGGATGTTTAACCGCGGATGTTGTGTAGCGTATGTTATCTGCTCAAGAAGTCAGTTAAATGTAATCTTACCTGTGAGTCCATGATAGCGACAGTGTGTGTCGCTGGTCTGCAAATACCAGCCCCTTTCAAAGCACAATAGAGAGAGTTGCTCTAGTAGGAAGCTAGCCAAAAAGTCAACGTAAGACCTCTTACAACTTCCTCTTGCAACTTCAAAATTAAAATAAAACCCCCCTCCTAAACACTTTTGAATGTATTAAAATACGGGAATTCAAAAATAAATCGATGATTAATAAGAATGAATAAATCGCATACAGAGGATCTCAAACAATTTAGAAGGTTTTCTTACGTATAAACGGTTTATATTGATAAGAGTAACATATCTCTGTGCTTTTATTTTGTAGGGAAATCACCACTACAACATCCAAAAGGAAGAAGTAGACCAATAAAATAACTGATCTTTTAACGCCCTCTTGCGTTGTAAATAATGAACCATAGACTAATTTGTATTGTGCTTATGCATAGTTATCGGACTTTGAGTGAATTAAATGTTCAACCCTAAGCAGTTTTATATTTTTTTGACAAAATATATTTTAAAATAACTATGAGTTAGTCGGTTTCTTACGTGAATAAAACCCTCCGCACTGGTTCTGTCAGTCAGCTGGGGTAGGTGGGGTCACAAAGAGCCAAGATGGCTGACTTTGAGGAGCCGCTGTCAGATGAAGAGAAGGTTTGGGGACTGTTTTATTCTTTACCAAGTGCTGATTTCTCTTACTTGTAGAGAGCTATCGGTGTTGTATGTTCACACGAGTGAACGGTTAAGTTTTGGGAAGAGAATGTCAGTTTTTGGTCACACATCGAAACGCTAAACTTGTGTTTTTAAGCTACGATTAGCTAACTAGCCATGCTAGTTAAAGCTTATAGTTGGCTAGCGGCTGGATAAAATGTCAAAATAGGGAACATTTCAGCTGAGAACTTTTCTGTAGTTGTAAATAAATGAATGGACACGTATGTGGTGACGTACATCTAAAGGTCGAGTTCCAGTGTCTATCCTAGTCTGCAGTAACTGCGGAGAGGGCTATGTATTCCTCTCAGATAACATTAGCTAACGTTAGCGGCTAACGTTACTTTGCTGTGCATTTCTGGGTCAAACAGATTCAGTTGCAGTTCAAATACTTGTTAGCCTCTCATGGCTTCAGATCAGAATATGTGTGCCTACAGTTTAGATGGAGCCGGACAGTGACACTCCTAGTAATACCAATGGCAGCTGTCGGGAAGGCTCAAATTATTATGAATGACAGTTTTTGCGTAGTGTGTTTGCTGTAAAAACAGAGGCGGTGTTATGTCATGTCAACATATCTTAGACAAGACGCTCAAATTCAGTGTTAATTCCTTGACAGACATGCTCCTCTTCGTGTCAAAAGCTGTGATTGATCTTTATCAGTTATATTAACTGTGCAGTGTTAAAACATACCTATTATTGGTTGAATTTTATTTGAAACCAAGATACTGTCACTACAGTCTTACAACTGCATGCCTACAACTGCATTTAGTCAACCTTTTTTAACTTGTTATTTATAATTTTAGATTTGTGTTTGCATAACAGTGAACATTTCATTAATCATAGGTATTGGTTTGTAGTGTCACTTGTTCTGCTGATTGTATGTAAGTCATATTTCCTATAATATCCTTATTGCATAATTAAATCGGTCACTTTTTGTTTTCCATAGGTCCGCATAGCGGCCAACTTTGTGACTCATGCCCCTCCAGGAGAGTTCAATGAAGTCTTCAATGGTAAGGGGCAGCTCTAGCAACATACCTATGAAATTGTATTTAGTATAATGTGGGATGCTTAACCTTTGATTTTATTGTTTTGTCTCTCCTTTTTTGTCTTTCTAGATGTGCGGCTCCTTCTCAATAATGACAACCTCCTTAGGGAGGGGGCTTCACAGTAAGTAATGCTGAATTACAAGTATTGGCAGGATGTCAAATACTATTTACACAGAGAAAAAACACGAGGGCATTCATATTAAAGGTTATTTTTGTCATTTGAATTTTATTAGGCAGAGAGGAATGCACAAATATGCAGACACACACATGTGGTCATTGTAAAATATTTGTTGAAAGCTTTTGATTTGATATCATGAATATGTACTGTATTTTTGTGTAGCTCCTTTGCCCAGTACAACATGGATCAGTTTACTCCTGCCAAACTAGAGGGATATGATGAGCCGGTATGTTTAATCCTTTAAGTGTTTCATTTTAATTTAAGAAGCACAGGTGTTTAAGCCAAAATTTTCAATCTTTTTCCCTTCCTCTTTTTAGGTACTGATCACAGAGCACGGTGACTTAGGGCAAGGACGTTTCCTGGACCCCCGCAATCATTTGTCGTTCCGCTTCGATCACTTAAGAAAAGAGGTGAGCGATGTGCAGCCTTATGAAGGAGATACAGCCCTGAGAACCTGGAGAGATGCCTGTGACACCGCCCTCAGTGCCTATGTGAAGGAGCACTACCCTACTGGAGTCTGCACGGTAAAGAGCACAAAATTGTGAAAAAATTGCAACCCAAGCATCATATTTAAAATTTTACCCATAACTATACTATGTGTCTCTTGCAGGTGTATGGAAAAATGGTTGATGGTCAGCAAACTATCATAGCCTGCATCGAGGGACATCAGTTTCAGCCCAAAAACTTCTGGTATAGTGATCTTCCTGCCAACAGCTTTTTACACAAATTACATACGGAGTATGTATATTTTCAATACGATGAAAGTGAAATGAATGATCTTTTTTTTATAAATATTCTTGATGCTCCCGTCCTCTTTTGCACAGGAATGGTCGCTGTAGATCAGAGTGGAAGCTGACCATTGGTCAGTCCACTGCTCAGGTGGTAGGAGTGCTGAAAATCCAGGTAACTTCACTTCAAGTTCGCTTTGATCTTTTTCATAAAGAACATCAAGTCAAAGAGTGATTTTTTTTTTTGTTTCAAAAAGGCCAGGTTATTAATGAGGTTCCTCTGGTCTCCAGGTGCACTACTATGAAGATGGGAATGTGCAGCTGGTTAGCCATAAGGAGGTAGAAGAATCAATACCAGTGACTGTAAGTCAAGGTTGAATACTTAAGCATAAACACTCGTAATGCAGGGTTTTTTTAATCATGGTTGAAACTTACTTTTGTTTGACCTCAAGTTAGTGTCAAAAATATTTTTGGTTTGTAATGTGAGGTTCACCAATAATTGTTTGCATTTAAAAATTAACCAAACCTGTAAAATAAATCTGCAGCATAAGTTTACATATGTGCAAAAGAGATTTCTATTTGCAAACAAAACATGCAGTAAAGGCTGTCATTTTGTATTAGTTGAAAATGAGTTGTATTTTAACTTGAGCATCACGAACACTGTGATCTTTGAGTGCAGAGCTTTACACACTGTTCTGCTTCATAACCACACACGTTTACAAAAGTACTTAACCTCATGATTGATATAATCTGTTCTCAGATTTTTACTTAGTATCTTTCTTAGACTTTTGAGCTCCTGAATCCGCTTTTTTGGTACGTAGTGTTTGGCTGGCCATGCTATTACTCTTAGTAGGATTAAGAGTGATCATTGTGTGTTTTTTTTTGTGTGTGTGTTTTTTTTGTTTTTTTTTACAGAATGAAAGCCAAACAGCTAAGGAATTTGTTGACATTATTGAGAATGCTGAAAATGACTACCAGGTAGGCTAACTTTCACTGACCACACATTTCTTGTACTTACCTTTATATTTACATGTGTTACTTTCATTCTGACATGCATTAGGAAACATTTTTACTTTTTTCAAGTAAATGCTCAAATGATATACTTGATTTCCTTATCTTTCTCCCTCCAGACTGCGATCAGTGAGAACTACCAAACCATGTCTGATACCACTTTTAAGGCCCTGCGTCGTCAGCTGCCTGTTACGCGCACTAAGATCGACTGGAATAAGATCCTAAGTTACAAAATTGGCAAGGAGATGCAGAATGCCTAGTGGATGGTCAGGGACTGACCATGGAGACGCACGCTCCACTTGTCCCACAACCCACCTATACATGCGCAAGGACTAACCAAAGCAAAACTATGTCAGTATGGGGCAAGAAAAAAAAACAAACTAAAAACAAAAACAAAAAGGTATAACTGAAGATTTGCAGACTGTTAGGCACAGGTATCTGTCTGCTGTAAGGAAGCTGCAGTTACGGAGATAATTGATGGTTTGGAAGAACTGGTTACTTTTGTATGTGTGTTTTGAAAGGGTTGTGTTGGGTCAGTGTGCAGGGCTGTGCTCAGGACTGCTACATTAAGGGAGTAAATCTTCCTTCGGCCATCTGGGTTTACACAGACCTCTTTACATTCAGATGTCAGAAGTTACAATTTTTTTTTCTTTGTCAAACTGATGCAGAACTGTGATCACGTCACATTGGAGATCTTAGCACACAGGAACAAAAACCAAAACTGCACAAGGCAGCTGATGAGAAAAATTAAGCACATCATCACATATCAGGGGATTTTTTTTTTTTTTTTTGCGGGGTGGCAGGATAATATTACTTATGTCAACGTTTTGGTTTCTTTGTGAAATTCCAAATGAGATGCATCAGTAATATTGGGACAAGGGGGGGTGGGGGGTGAATAGCTGTCATCTGACATCTTAACTGTTAATAGGTCTATAGTATAGCTGAACTGATAGGGAACTTAGTTATGCATTGTTCAGGAAATTGACAGTATTTTTACCTGCTGTTAACAAGTAGGAGTAGCACGATCCTCAGCATAGCTCCCTGCACTGTAGACCTGTTTGTTTTGTCAGTGTCTGTCAGGGCTGAGGGAATGTTTACTTTTTTTCTGTTGCACTCCACTGATGTATGTGTCTCCACCAATGCAAGCTATGATGACTGAAACACGATAAAACAACTTCTGCGCTGCTGCATCTATACTGCATTCTCTGGTCTCTTACTTTGGCAACACCACCTCTATTGCTGTACAGCTTTTCCTTTGTTAAAGGAAAACATACTCATATTAACCAAGATTTATTTGCCAAAATCTCTTTCCTATGGTAAAGAACTCCATCCTCCCACCCATGTATGCAAATTTCTATTTTAATATGCTGGTTTTTTTGTTGGAGTCCTAGAATATTGCATTGTTAAACATAAAAAACTGTTTATTGTGTATTGGCCAAAGCCAAGCGAACGCAATGCAGTTGCCATGTAAGGCAAGATCATATACTGTATACATTACATGACTTCTGTAAGGCCACATCATACTGTATGTGTTACATGTCTTCTAAGTAGGCTGACTCTGGATCAGTTACTTGTTAGCTAGACTAAGTGCTGTGTTCAACCCTCACACTATACTACATCTGTGTGCCGATCAGTTATAAACTTCAAGACTGTACTGCCCCATTCTGTTGTACAAATAAATGGATTGAACATCTTGGCTGTCATGCTCATGCTATCACACAGACATATACACACACACACACACACCTTGCACAGCTGACCAGTCAAGATCTGCCAGACAAAACTTTTAATGGAAAAACTTTGAGACACTTTGAGCGTTAAGGCAAGTGTAATTTATTTTAAAAACAGCACTGGGTGTTGCAGGTACTCATTATCTACTTAAGATGTTCTGAGGGACATTGTCCCTCACAGACAAGCAGTGTATAAATCAACAGACTTATAGATAGGATAAAATAATTACTTTGAATTCTTGGTTTCAATAGATAGAAAACAAAACATAAAAACATTGTAAAGCTAAAAGAAAAATCTTAAGCGTGGCACTGTAAAGACAACACACAGTACTATGTAATTTATTTGACATGTACTATAGAAACAATCGTTACAGTCGCAAGACTCAAGCTTGGATTGAGTGAAGCAGGATTGAATGTTCCCTGAATAAAACATCTGAAATTGTAGACATACAGTATCTTACAGTAATGTAGTGCAAAGCAGGCTCTGCCTTTTCGAGACAAGATTCAGTGTATTCATGACCAGTAGAAAGAAAAAAAGCACATGCATTTGACGTTGTTCACTGGAACTATTTACAGGCTAATCCTCTCACCTGCATAAAAATTCATTTGAAAAACTTTTACAAACTACTCGCTATTTCATTGTGAAAAGGTGATAAGTACATGTCTGCTACACTCTACATCCATGGATTTAAGCCTTCTTATACTTGCTATGAAGTCTGGTATCTGACTAAAGTCTTTTATTCTAACAGGACTGGCAGTTTAAGCATTATGGGAAAAGGGAAGGAGTGTTGTGCTATGAAAAACCATTGTCATTTTTTTTTTCTTCAAAACCAACGGGTCTCTTTATACATGGTCATTCTGCTCCCTTCACATAGGATTAAAGTGGAAAATGATTGAGATATTTCTTTGCATTCCAAAATTTCAATCTTGGAAATATTCTATAGGCATTAATGAAGACAGGAGAGGTAATGTAAGGAATAATAAATGCAATGAAAGAATCTTTAACATATTATATGATATTCTTTTGTTTCTCAAAGTGTGAAATGGCAATCCACCAGTTTGAACCAAAGTTAAGAAATGTCTACACTACTGATTATTAGTGTGCTCAAGGACTAGCAAAGATGAACATTACAGTAACTGTTGATTAAGGCCTGACTCATTTAGCAGTTATTTTATACCATCTGGCCGTTAGCTGCTAGAAGATAAAAGAAGGTCAGGTTCCTTGGCTTCCTCTTGCCCGTTGTTGCTGTGCCCACAGTTCCCTGTCAGCTCTGGGAAGAGGCTGGTCCGGGAAGAGTGACTTGGGGAGCCTGGAGTTGGACTCATGCCTGGCTTCTTAGGAGGGATCGGAGGAGGAGGATGGGTCCTGTCTGAGCGAGGAGTGAGGGGGGAGCGGATGCCTGGGGATAGGGGCCCAGAAGAAGGTGACCTCCCCCCAGGTGGAGATGCTGCTAGATTGCGGTAGTCCGTACCAAATGGAGAGCTGCTGATCGGCGCCAGCTTGACTCCCGCTTGCTGGCTGGTGAAGCGGGACAGCACCTGAGTGACTGTATTGCGGGCCAGCTGCTTAGCTGTGCTGTGCTCTGGTGGGGGAGGGATGGAGGAGGTGGTGGGGGAGAGGTCTCTGGGGGACAGAGGCCCACCATGCTGCTGCTGCTCCAGCTCAGCCTGACTCTGGAACTTGTGCCTGGCAGCTTGGAATCGCTGGTTGACACTAGTCTGGTAGGAGGACTGATGGAAACCTGGGCTACCTAGTCGCTTGGCAAGAACGGGTGAGGAAATGGGGGATGAGGAGAGAGAGGAGGAGGCTGTGCTGGATGGAGAGTGAGGGTAAGTGTGAGGATGAGGGTGCAGAGGGGATTGCAAAGTTGCTCCTCCCCCATTCTCTACCACTCCTCCATTTTCTGCTCCCCTCCCCTCCTGCATTAGTTCTGTCTCTTTATGAGTGTGATGGCCGTTGACCTTTGACACTGAGGTGGATTTAGGAGTGACAGTTATCTTTCCATCTGGTTCAGTCTGAACAGAGGTGGACACCACCATCGTCTTGGAAAGTGACTCCTCCGCCTCTGTCACAGTCTCCTTTACCTCCTCTTTACATCCATCAGGTTCTGCCAACCTCTTCCTCAGCTCCTCCACCTGTCTCTCAAGCTCCCTACTCCTCTCCTCCTCTTTGCTGATCCTGGCTTTCATCTGCTCTCGTTCTGTGTCAAACTCAGCTAGCTGCCTCTCAGACCTGGCTTCTAGCTGGCTTGACCTGCTCTTCTCATTTTCAAGAACCCCCCGGATCTTTTCCAAGGTAGCGGTCTCCTCTTGGAGCAGGGTGCGAAGTTGGCAGACCTTCTGAGCCTCCTCCTGGGCCTGGCTGCTGGCTTTCTGGAGTTCCAAGGTCAGACTGGAGGAGAGCTGCTGCTGCTGGGAGAGTGACTCCTCCACCTTGCTCACCAACTGTGCTTGCTCCTTCTCTAACCTCCGCACAGTTGCACGCTCCACTTCCAACTAGAAGAAGAAAGAAAGAAGTAATGAGTCACGGCAAGGCGGCTCTTCCTCATTTCACCACAAGGAGGCAAAAGAGCACTGCTCTGTTGCATCAAAGCAGACAGAATGAGACACAACTGAAAACACATTACAAAGGTGCCAATAAAAATATATTTTTGTGTAAAATACATGATTGTGTATTTTTGAACTAATCTCAATATATCTCTATACTACTGGGTTAATATCATTGTTAAAATTCACTTAAATTTTAAGTCTAATTTCTAATTCAAAGTTTACCATAGACTATCTGCTATAAAACAAATCTCATTTTGTACATTTTTCTGTAATTTGCCAATAACATTCATTATACTTCTTCATGTGATGTTATTTCATTCAAATGGCTCATCTCAAAGGAGAAGGTCCGTTTTTTGCAACCTGGACGTTATTTCTAGCATAAAATACGGGAGTTGTTGGGGCAAGGATGCGGCGTCTAAATAAGACTTTATCTGCCGCGAAACTCGTTCATTTCACCAATATCTTGTTATGAATCACCGGCGCTATTCCCCGCGAGCTCGGCGCGGCTCGGAGTTGTTTTGTTGTCATCCGGGGTTTTATTTTTTACAGGGCTTTTCACTGACCTAGACCAGAGACACTTAAATAGGAGACGTAGAAGGACTTTGCCTAAACTTCGGCGGTGGCACGGAAGTGACGTCATCGAGGTCGTAGGTCAGTGAAAAGCCGGGTAAAAAAACCCGGAAGACAACAACAACACAACTCCGAGCCTAAGAGCTCGCGGGGAATAGCGCCGGTGATTCATAACAAGATATTGGTGAAATGAACGAGTTTCGCGGCAGATAAAGTCTTATTTAGACGCCGCATCCTTGCCCCAACAACTCCCGTTATATGGATATACGTGGATCGCGAGTGGATCTAAATATCTTCCGAAGGACTCCAACTTACACCAAAGTTGTTCGGGTGAGTAAATGAACGTATTTTATGCTAGAAATAAGGTCCAGGTTGCAAAAAACGGAACTTCTTTAAATGAATGAAGTGGTATAAAAAAGTGTATTTGCTTTATTAGTCAAAAAGCTTATAAAAACGGAACCTCATATCATGATGTTTCAAAATGGCTGACATCCTTGGTAGGTAATCAGTTCCTATTTCTCTTACAACTGCCTCGGACCCATCTACATATGACAAACTCCACTCAAGTCAAATCCACTTGAGTCATACAGAATCAGGAAAGGGGATGAGGTACAGTAAACATTGTTTCAGAGCTGGAAGTGACTGATAAGAGGGGCAGTTCTTCATGTTTCACCTTATCCAAGAATTTTTTGCTTACAAGGCATGTTGATGGAAAGTTCAGCTTGGTGTGAGGTCATAGGAGGGTGACGGGACGACTTAGAAGCTTTGATGAGTAACACAAAGGAAATGAGAGGTGATGGAATACAATTGAGTGTGTAGGAGTAGTGTACAAAAAAACAACACAGACAGGAAAGGCCTGAGGAATACTGGGAGACAGTCAGGAACTCTTTCTTACATAAGGCCCTCGTGTAGTTTGTATGGTGCAGATTGTGTGCTCACAGCGTGTGTGCGTGAGCTGACCTTGCGTTAGACATGGACATCCATTATCTCAGGTTTCCTGCGGCCATAAAAGCACCATGGCTGCTGGACAACTAAACAATGGTTTCTTCCGCCTCTGTTTCCTATGGAACAGCCCTGTGCTTGTGCGTATACGCGCCTGTGTGTGTGCCTTAACGAGCCAAGCCCTCTCCACTCTACTGAGTTACACAACAGTGGAGCTGCACTGATGCTTCCCCACTCAGTCGCTGGGTTTTAAATCACTGCTACACACTGTGCAGACAGGCAGAGGGAAAGAGGAGGAACAGAGGGAGGGAGAAGGAAGCAGAAAAAAAAATCTTTCCCAACAGATGTTCCTGTCTATCAGCAAGTGAGCACCAGCTTCACTCATACAAATACACATCCCCATACATATACATACTCAGTAGAACAGTTCATGTAAACTCGGCATCTTTTTACATGTCAGTCGCACCTGTTGCAGCAGTTTGCCTCTTTCTGTCTGCAGCATGGCGGCGAAGTCATCACTCTGTGCAGAGTCCTGGGCACGTCGTCGTTTCTCCTCCTCCAGATCAGCGATCATCTGTTAAGCACATGGCCAAATAAAACAATTATACGACATCGCATGCGGACAGGTTTCTTGCTGCAGGACTCAGTGCATGAATTTGACAACATGCTCAAACTTGCAAATTACATTTCTTTGATTTATTTTTCCTGCCCTAGACTGGATTACTGCTGTGAAAGCTGTCCCCTGACTAATCAGCATGCATAGAAAAACCTCTTCTTCTTTACAAGGTTTTGTCTTTTTCATCAGCTCTCTATAGTTGACTCCTAGAGAGTTTATAAGTTGAGTGTTTATGACTCCAATAAATCCGCTGTTATGAAGCTCCTTATCACCCCTCTAGACCCGGGTGTGGCTGCTGCCTGTGGGTCTCACTCGCCCAAGCTAAGTCTACAGTGGCTGAGTCATGGAGACAAACAGATACATGCTGGACACATTTACACATGCCCTATGTGACACTGGCTGGGTAGCTGCTTGCAACATTACCTCCTTCCCTCCCATCCAACACACAAATGTGACATGCAGACAGAGCTGGAGCAGTCACAGAGTATGTCATCGTGACTGTGCATGAGCGTGCTTTGCTCCCTTACCCTCCTGTGTCTGCTCTCAGCAGCAGCCAACTGTCCCATCATCCGGTCCTGCATCCTTTTGCAGTGAGCCATGACCAGTTTAAGCACAGCCAGAGGATTAGGGCCCCCTGCTCGACCCTGCTGGTGGGTGTGATGCTGGGTGAGTGTGTTTTGTCGCTCCACAGATTCGCTGTCCCTCTGCAGCGCCAGAAATGGATCGCTAAGATCGTACTGACTGTAGCGCTCCTGGATGAAAGCATCTCTATGTTGAGCCTAATAGATAGACACACAAACATACAACACACACATAATTGTGTTGTTAGGCAAATACATCAAATTACACTCAAGTGTTGACTCTCAAAAAGATAGGTAACTTAATTTTACGAAATTTTTAATAAACACACAAACCGCAGAAAGGCATGTAAACATAAATATACATGTATGACTCAGAGCTAATTAGAGAAAATTTTTTGATGATTAGATGTTAGATGAGATCCATGTGACGTGTTTGCCCTCCATCCATCCGTACCAGTGGCTTACAGGAAGAGAACATTAATAAATGTCTGTGTTTAAAAAAAAAAAAAAAAGACCAGTGTGCTTATGTGTGTCAGTAAATGGTTTTGATAGATGAGTTCTCCTTTCAACCCCGCAGCTCCGGAAAGAATGTGTGAAGAAGATAACATGAGGCCCAAGTACCAGAGCCAAGAAAAACAGTAACAAGCAACTCATCACAAACTGTGTAAGCACAGACACACAAACATATCAGCACACGATGCACGAGAGATGACTGACTTGTAGGTAATAACATTAGACATTCACATCCACGCCATCACCATCACGCATACACACTCAGCGGTGTGTGTATGCGTATGTGCAGGAAATCAGTGTGGGGTGATGTTATTGTCGGCGTCAGCACCAGCAGATGGTGTTTCCCCCTCAACCCAAACACAAAGAGGAGGTGAGACAGACTGTCCAACCCCCACCAGGGACAGATGTTAACTCCTCCCCAGGGATGCAGGGGTGAAGGACCAGGCCATGAAATCAAACAGACACACACACAGAGCTGTCCCAAATGAAGTGCTTAGATTATACCTGAAGTAAAACAAAATAACTGAATAAAAGCGACTATATACTTACTTTAGGGGAAAAAAAAGATCCTGTGGTATAAAATAATCTTATTTCAGTTTGTTAAGAGAAATTGGCTGGAATGAGAGGTGAAATGTGAAAGGACCTTGTTGACCTCACTCCTGGGGACCCTATGTCATCAGGAGGTCTCATTAACTACGTATAGTAGGAGGGCTTGAGTTCGGGAGGCATGCAGGGTCAGCTGGCAGTGCTAATGATGCAAGCACATGCCACAATGCTCACTCCACGTGCCTCCGGGACACCCGTCTCCATCTCCCCATGCAGTCCTGATCAAAACACCCCGGTCCCCCTGCCCCCGTCATCCCACTGCCCAAACATGCATGGCACCGCATTCCTCTGTCGGTTCATCATCATTTCTCAGAAAATGCCTCTCTCCACTTCCGCCTCTCTGTCAGACCCTTTTTCTCACACTCTACAAGACCACTGCAGCTCAAATACACACACATACATACGCACGCACACACACCCTGAGGGTGTCAGTAAGAAGGCTTTTTCAATGGCTGCACAAAGAATGCAACCCTCAGTGAGGAGATTACAGGACTTGCACAAAGACACTGTCTCAATGCCTTCAGTCTCATGCATTGTCTCCATGTCTGACCCAGTAGGCTTCAATATGTGAGAGTGGTACTGGCTATAAGTGTATGTGTGTGTAGTATTTCTCTTTTTCCTTTTCTGTGAAGTAGAAATTTGCATGTGTACGTGTGTTTTTGCACTAGGCTTTGGAGTAAAGCTGTCAAGCCTTTTCATCTAGTTGGAGACAAAACTGCTGCTTCCTGAGTTAAATAACTGTTTAAACAGGCCATTAAGGAGTATGTTGAGATTATGTGTGTGTAGTAGCACTAGCCTAGGCGTTGGGCTCTGGTCTCTCATGGTTTTCTCAGAACACAACTGATCATAATGACAGAGTGTGCTTTCCTTTATGAGAGAGCGTAAGAACCAAACCCTCTCTGTTGCAAAGCTCTCATTTCTTCCCGGTGACTGATGATGAGTGTCTCTCCAGCTTAGTTGTTGGAAGAAATAAATTACATCCTATGAATTTACTATTTGTGATCCATGTCAGAATCAATACTTTGCTTTTGAAATGTTACCAAGTACAACGGACTTTGTTTTATGCAAGATGAAACTGTATTTCATGCATGTGGCTTCAGAATTGGGTGCACTGCAGCTTGTTTGATCATTGCCCTGTTCAAAAGCCTGTGTCCTCTAATGCATTCTCACAGCTTTAGCAAGGTGTGAAAGACAACCTGATGCCTTTCACCTGGTGAAATTCTCTGTCAGTCGGTTATCTACAACCTCGGGGCACAATCATGCCCTTGTGTGAAGTGAAAAGAGCCAGGGAGTCCTGTTTCCTCGCTGAGCCTGGGTAATGGATGTCACACAATGAACACAGCGCCCAGCATGGACAAAGTTACAGCTCTGAATGGTGTCGGGTACATTGCAGTGTAGTCACTTTTATAGTTTATCTACTATAAATCTGATGGATACGCACACATACGCGCACGAGCATCTGCAATCTGTGTGTGAATCTATAAGCATTGCATAGATTTGCTTTGTTGTATGTGTGCCACACTGCATAAGCTGCTGTCTCCAGGGTAACATCTCAAATCCAGAAGCTTTGCAGTGGGGCTTATGGGAAAGTATGCATTCCTGGTGAATTGGTCTGCTCCTCAGAAAAACAGTTAGACACAGAGAGACAAAAGGACAGCAGGAACAGACCTGTCAAATATGAAAAGCCTCTTTCATGGAACTTAAAACTTGAGGAGCAGTAGAAGCGCCTGTCCAAGAGGAGGACAATGCACTGAGATGCACCAACATCTTTCTTTTGTAAAATAAAGTAATATGAGGCTGCCTTTCACTTCTGTTCTGTTGTTTCAAAGCAAACAACTTATTTATTTCTACAACATTTTGATTATAAACCTACAATACAAGAAAAGCACTGCGTCAAGTCATAGTTTCTCTGAGGGCAGAACACCAGACAGAGCAACCAGAGCTGCAGAGCATGTAGTGAACATTTCTGTCTCTGGCTTCAGTATTTTACTAGATGAGGAAAAGCAAGTAAGTGGGAACTGCTCTCATCTATTGAATGCAATACACTGTTCACCATCAATTTTGAAAGGCAGGTGAGAGATATCAATCCACTGGAAGTCACATCTGCTGAGGGTATAGCCTAAGCCCAGACAGTCAAAGAACAACAAGTTTTAACAAAGTTCAATCATATGTCATGTGTGTTGTGCAAATTAATGTAAAGAAAAAGAAATAGCATATAACTAATAATTACATATCATATACACAGGCCAATAGTAGGGATGCATTGTTGTTGTTAGGAACTAGAAAGAGAAGAGATGTTGCTGGGGACTAATGACTGCCAGCAACTATGGACAACACATAATCATTAACTAAGCAACACTTTGGCACGATAAGAATCTGCAGTGCAAATGAACCAAGTCAAAGCCACATTCACTGGTTGTTTTTGTTTCTTTTGGTCACTTAATCAGAGGAGCTGATCAGTTGTCTACTTCCACGTAGAGCAGATACACAGCGACTTTATTGTTCGTCTGAGGTCAGGTTTCAAATGACGTGTTTGTTTTTTTGTTTGTTTGTTTTTTTTTCACTTCATTTTTGTTTCTCCCAAATCCTGACGAGTGCATCAGCTACACAGATGTAAATTTCTTCCCTGGCTAAGCAGCTATAATCACCTAACTTAGTTCATTTACAGGACGCGAACACACGTCGTTTGCGTCCTGAAATGAGCAGGAGCTCTGTTCTACTGGGGTGTTGTTTTCTGGCTTGGCAATGTGGGCTCCCACAGAGAAGGGGGGGGGGTAGAATTAAGATGGTTTCTGAAGTGTAAGCTAAGGTGTGTGCTTAAGGCTTGAGCTGTATCCTCCACACCTCCCACCCACACATTAACCACAGATGGCACTGCGATAACTGGGAAAACGCCAAACAAAACCTCACTTTACTTTATGGGCCGAGCAATGAAGCAACTCTAAGTAATCTTTAACCACTTCAAATGTTATCATCTGTGGTTGGTGATGAAGCACAGAGGCAGGTGCTCTCACCCTTTGGTAAGGCAGTGATCCCTTATAACATATCATTAAGTGGAACAAGGAAGCACATTTCTCGAAATAGAGTGGAAAATATAACTGGTGGGGCAATTCACTGACATAGATGTTAGCAGAAGCTTCAGTAAAAATCTGTGATTTTTCTTATCTCAGACCGGCTGTTGTCTCAGTTTGCCCCGACCTCCTTTATCACTATTTTATTTGTAACAGGCAAATACTCCTTGGTTCAGTGCAAATAGCAGCAAAGGGTGGAGTTCATTTCATTGCAGATATGAACCTTTATCTTATAACCAGGGCTAGGGGACAAGAGAGACTGCTATAAAAAGGCACTGTGAGGAAAGGTGTGTGTTTCTGTGCGCATCAGATACTTTGATGTCATCTTAGAGTTTTCAGGTCAGGGAGCTTCACTCTGTCAGGCCTCAGGTTCAGGTGGCTGATATGAAGGCACTTCACTGACATCACAGATCAGTCTGCATTGCAGTGGTACACTGGTTATTACCAGGCTTTTTACGTTATCGTACATTCCCCCTCCAATCTTGACAACATGTCCAAATTGTGCAGCAATTCTTGTAAAGTAACAGAATATACAATCTTATCTGAACAGCACACTCTAGCCAGGCCCTATTGTTTATGGAGTCAGGAAAATACGTCAGCCTGCAAAAATAGACAAAGCATTTTAGGATTACAGGATATGACATACAATGAAAAACAAAAACAGGTCCTGCTGAGCATGACTTTGACTTTTTTTTAACTACAGAAACCTGGTTGTCTGGACAAACAAAAACAGTTCAAGTACAGAAATGCTTGTTTCACAGCAACAGGTAG
>OMNW01004794.1:2063-17842 GCA_900303245.1 Selene dorsalis | reverse complement strand
AAGTGGAGCGTGAGGCGTCTGGACAGCAAATTCATCAGCATTACTTGAATGGAAGAACAAGCTCATACAGCATTACATGGCTGACAGGGAAGATGAATCTAAGCAACTTGCCGCATCGAGGATCCTCACAGACCTTCAGTCATGGCCTGTGGTAAAGACTGAAGGATGGGAGAGAGGTTGTGGAGATAACACATCACGCCCTGTCTACGTCCTGTATTATGGTGCTGTCCTATAGCGTGGCTGGGACAATGCTGTGTTAGCTGCCAGAGTGCCGTTGACATCATTGACAAACCTCTATGGTGTCAGGCAGTCACTCACACTTCTACTGGGTGTCTGTCATCATGCTCAAACAGTCAGGCACTGACACCTTTTCACGTGAATGAAGATTCTCCTGTGACTGACAAAAAATAGTGGATGGCCTTTAAGGAGGGAGAAAAAAAAAACACAGCAAGCATCGCACCTCTCTTCAAAAGGAGAGACTTATAATTTGCAATAATGGCACACCAATAGCTCTCGGAGAGAAAATTACAGGAAAAAGCCGATCTGAAATTTCCTTTTAACTGGCAGAAACACATCCATTGTAGACAGAAGTCTTGTTTACTTGGTAAAATGGCATCAATTAGGAGCGGATGGCAAAATTAGCATATTCTCTTAATGGACTGGCCTTTCTTGTGCGGTGCTCTCACACTGATTGTATGGAAGGGACATGTTAAGGGAGACTGAGAAAAGGTCAGGTGTCTGCACCATTCAGGTGATCATATTTTTCACCAAACAGTTGTGCATTCTCCATGGCTATTGTCATGTTATACTGCAGCTGAGAGCAACATTCCTGCATAGGTGGGAAATTTATTTCTAAATTATTGTGGAAAACACGTCACTCATTCTGACACTTTCAGGATAGGCTGCACGTGCAAATCCTTACAGTGTTTAAAATATTCTATATGCCTTCATATTTCCTAATGCCAGGATGCTTTGAAATCTACACCACAATAAATGTAGATATGTCACAAAACATAACAATTCAAGGGAAAATGCTACTCCTTTATTCCTTACCCCCCCAAACGTTAAGTACAGTCAGATCTACAGTGCATTTCCATTAGCACACTGCTGGGATTTAATCATATCCTTTAAAAATGTAGAAAAAATAAAGCCAGAAATTAGAGAAATTAACAGACAATTTAAAGAAGTGTTCAATATCCTGTTCCCCACACTGAGCTAATCAATTTGAAATGATTTGCCAGTTTATTTTCATTATTAACAGCCCCCCATCACTTTGGTAGCTAATTAATTCTAAAAATGATATTTCATCATCAGTGCTGCAGTATGTATCTCAAGGAGGGCCCAGCTCCTCCCAGCCAGACCAAAGCCGCAGACTGCAAATTCTCTCCTCTCGTCCTCCACCCCTCCTCCCCTGTGCCTCTGCTCCCACCACCCCAAATTGACTGGTCTTGCACAGTTGCAGCTGAACAAGAAAGGAATTGCTAGTGTCAAGACACAGTTTACAAATATGACATCTCCTCTGGCATGGCTGAAAATATGAAATATTGATTTATGTGCAGTAAAAGGTCTTATAAAAATGATCACATACACATGAGGGATTAATGCGCAGAAGATCAATAGAAATTTCATTCTTGACACTAGACTGTCACCTATGGTGAAATGCTAAAATAAAGAAATCAATATTATCTATGAAATGTCAAATTTATTATAATTATGTGGATGAAAGCTGGCCAAGTGGCTCCCAGGGGGCTGAGAGGGATAGGTTACCACTCTCAAGCATCCCTCATGTCCCTCCTTCCCATGCTGCCAATTTTGAGAGCAATATTGGTGTAAAGGGTTTTCACCCGTTATGTATGGCCTTGTTGTAACAAATTCCTCCTGGAATATTTAACTGTGGAAAGACTGACAATGGACAGAGCTGTAGTTCATAGCCTGCAGGTTGTGTGGTTAACAGCTGTTAGCTTTGGCACATATTGTATGACTCTGCCCTCTCGACTGAAACCTATTTGGCAGCTGCTGCTGACACGGACAAGTCACAGGCCACGAAAAAAGTACGTCATCTCAGTGTGCGTCCTGGTTCAGAGATGACAGATTCAGTCCCGCTGTATTGATCTTAACATCACTAATCGCACCGATTTGTTTTGCTTTAAAAATAAATAAATAAATAAAGATTTCACAAAAAAAATTAAAAAATTAAATGAAACCATAAAATGATCATATAAATTCAAAAGAGCAATGCAATTAAAAAAAAAGAAAAAAAAAATGATGCTCAGTCCAACAAGTTTTTCAACATACGGTGAACTTCCTGCACATGCTTCACTATTTTCAACTAATATCAAGAGACTTCAGATCTTTATGTGTTACTGTCCTTTCTCACACTCCCCTCAATGTTTTATTTGCTATTGCATTTAAACTAAGAGCTATTTGTGTTCATTCACTTGTTTTCCATGTCTAATTAATATCCTTTGAATGTGTGGGGATCAATTCATTTAATCAATGTTGGGTAGTGCCTCTGGCCTTCTAAAGGTCACTTAGATATGGAATGGGATATCATCAGAGTCAGATCACAAAGGGGCGAACAGGTAATTTGAATGAGGCAGGCAAACTTTGCATGTATGATCACACATTTCTGAAAAACTAAGGAAAATTATTTCCTCTTTTGTCTTTCCATTTCAGGCAATAGTCTTTCTTTTTCCTCCGGAGGCCCACTGTACACACTAGAGTGTGGCAGCTGTGTAATCCTTTTAACAACCGACGGGGCTATTAAATGAACCGGCGGTGCAGCTGCAAATAGCCAATAAAGCCAGCACAATATCATCCCTATTAAACAGTAATCTCGGCAGGCTTAAGAAGTTCTCTGAAAAATGGGAGGAAAACCATAACAAAATGTAATCAAGCAAAACATGGGGATTTTCCTCAACAAAATAAGCCAAACAATTTTCACAGTGGCTTACATGAAAGGTGTTCAGCAGCAGCACACAGGCCTCAGAGAACTCAGGTGACCACGGTTTGCTGCCTTATCACAAATACAGAAGCACACAACAAAAAAATGAGCCTGTCAATCGAAGCAATTTATCGCCACAGATATTAACAGAGAAATGGAAACAGGAGAAAATAACAAATTGTGCAGTTACATTTTAAAAGTGACCAAATCGAATTCATAAGATCACAGTTTGAGAGATAGAACCCAGTTTATTTTTCCTCCCTTTCAGCGGCTTATGTGCTCTGTCAGATGAAAGCGGAGCAGAGAGCCGCTGTTGATGGAGCCTTTGAGCTTGGAAGAGGAGGCAATGCAGCCTCTTGAAGGGGTGCCGGGGACAGCGATAACCGGGGAGGCCGCAGGAGCTCCCTCCGCTGCCGGGGGAAGGTGTTCCAACTTATCAGAGTCGGCACACGGGGAATGATTACCCCTCTGCCGGGCCGATTACTGCTGGCTCTCCGGGTCAAAAGCAGGCAAGGATGAAAGAGAGAACTGAAGCCTCCTATCCTGCCACCAATCATCCATTAGCGCTCAGAGGCGAGGGGCTTGTCTGTGCGACATGGGCTTGTCAGTCTGGTGCATAAGAAGGAGAGGGATGTAATCACAGGCAGGACTCTCACTCTCACTGATGTCATGGAGGACAGTGTGGGGCCTGCGGAGGGTAATTTATGGATCTGAGTATAAGCAGCACTTCTTGACATATTATTTATTCATTTGAGTTTGTTTTAGAACATTCATCGTCATCTGCAGGGTGAAGCGAAGTGTTGAGTGGTGTTTACACTATTGATGTATGGTATATATGCTGATCCACTCACATGAATAAAAATGGGAAGAAGGCCAGATAGCACAAAACATCACATCAGACACATCAAACAACAATGACTGACTGCAACACACACCATTCCCCTTGCTTTTTGTTTGCAGTATTCTAATAACATATAGGATATGCCGTGAGTAATGTGTTTGCAGGCTGGTCAGGCTGTGTTGCAGCTTGTGCAATATCTGCCCTGCCTATTTTTTTTTAATACCATTTTCATGCATCTCTCCATTAAAAACAAATGGAAGCACTGTATTCTCTAACAAACTGTGATGCCAAAGTTGGGGAATCTACATTTAATGCTTCACTCTATGCATTTGCCAGCCATCATCCATGTTATGGATGTGGACAACGGGTTGGCATAGCACAGCTGACCAGACTCACCTCTGCTTATAACAGCACAACCCTTCAGATTAAGGTCAGCGCTCCAGCCCGCTACCTTTCACTCTCCGCTCTTTAATACCAGAAGAGGGACAGGAAAAAAACTCCAAGCCAATTGGTAGTGGCACCTATGATGAACAGAGTGTAAAAATTCTTCTTCCTATGCCTCCATGCACGGGTCAGTGTAGGGGTCTGTACAATACAACACAGCAACGCCTTGCTCAGAAACCTCAATCGTGTAATTCCAGTGACCAATCTATTTGGAGATATGGAGAGCTGGGTCTCAGGGGGGGAGGAACAGATGAGTGGAAGGAAGCTGTGCAGTATCTCCCACAGGTAAGACAGGGAGACGCTTCAGGTCAGTCCAAAGAAAGAAAGAAAGAGTGGGACCTGCCATTTACGAGCTCCAGTCATATGGACAGAGCTGCCACAAGATCTGGGCCACTGCTTTCAATTTAGTAAGCAATTTCAAAGTTTTAGGCTAACATACAAAAACTCCTTGGTGTGCTCAAAAAAAAAAAAGGAGGATCATGTGAGGCGATCGTAAGCTCCAGAACAGGCACTGGTGGAAACTGTAGTGAGATTGCTTCTAACCATGTTAATGCTGCAGCTTTATGGATGCTGTTATGCTGTTATCAGTCTGTTGGTCAGCTGGAGCACCACTGTGCTGCACACACAAATATCTCAACTATTAGATATACTGACATGAGATTTAGTTCAGACATTCGTGGTCCACAGAGGATAAACCTACTTGCTTTTTTTTGAGCACCTGACTTCTCATCCAGTGTCACTACGAGGTTGACATTTACGTTTTTTTAATGAAAAGACTCAACAACTATTGGATGGATTGCAGTGATATTTGGTGCAGACATTCATGTCACTCTCATGATGAATTGTGATAACTTTGGTGATGCTCTAGATTTTCAGCAAGCACCTTTGATAGACAGACAAACAGACCTCATCCATTACTACATGAAATTCAATTGTCCAACAACTCCACTGAAGTGATACTAATAATGAATAACAAAAAAATAATAGTTCAATAGTCCATGACATGAGCCACTGCCTTTGGCTGGGGTGCAATAGAGAGGGGAGTGGGGACAAAGGACATCTTGAACCACTCAGTCCTGCAGACATTGGCTGTATCTGCAGCCAGTGATGCCAGGATGTTGTGGAGAGGGTGGTTGATATTGTCCAAGATGGCCTGCAACTTCAAGTGCAAAGCTCTGAGTGAGTCCAAACCCCTGCCAAATACAGACCCAGCCTTTCTGACCAGCTTGTCACCTTGTGTTCAAGCCTGACATGTTTCTGCCACAGCAGACTGCAGCAAGAAAACCACACTGAACATGAAATAAATGTAAAACTAATGACATTTTCATCAGACTCAGCTGTACGTTGTGTTTTAATTAGCCAGTGTTAAGTGTACCAACATGCTAAACTAGGATGGTCAACATCGTAAACACTGTACATGCTACATTTCAGCATGTTAGAGACCATGTGTGTGTGGACTCTTGTTGTCAACGGCTTCAAAAAGTTCAGCTGCCAGTTTCTCACCAATAAAAAAAAAAAAAAAAGATTGTCTGGCTGCTAAAGTGTCATTGACTAAGACAATAAATCAAGCATTAAGAATTCAAATAAATCATCTTGGAAAATCTTCATGATCTAAACTACTTCTCAGAGGAATAAAGAGGCAAAAGGAAAAGGGAGGCATCATATGATCAAAATGTATGCGTCATCATCAGATCTCTCTCAAGAAAGAACAATCCCACAGGTCTATTGAACTTTTGCAGTAGAAAAAAAGTTCAAAAAACTCTCCACCAAGTTCAGTTCAAATCGGATCAGTGCTTTTTGCATAATCCTGCTGCCAAATAAACCAAGATGCGAGTGAACACATAAAAGCCTTATGACTTAATCAAGTCTCACTATAAAGTGATGTGCTGATTCAGATAGCCCTAATACACTTATAAATTCAGATCATGATTCTGACTCCAATTCAGAGATCATTCTATTATACATATCTTATCAGAAAGAAAGGGACATCCTCCAGGCTGACACTGAACCTATTAGCAGCCAGCCATTTGAATAGCGGGCCAATAATGCTTCCTACATGTCAAGGACATGATCCCCATTCTGCATTGAGATACTGGAAAAGTGGAAGAAAGAATGTTTTCTATGCTGTAATAGCAACGACATGCCAAAATGATGACCGAAGATCAAGAGGAGTGTTGAGATTAGCTCTGACCTTGCCCCTCTAAAGATGAGGGGAACAAAAAACACTACAGACACTATCACTGAGTGAAATCTTTCTGCTGCCGTTCCTCCTATTTCATCCATTTCCCGTGTTAAATGAAAATATTGACATTTGTTCTGGTCAAGTATCTTTTCATATTGATCAAATCTGATAATAAAATGCATAAGAGTAAAACGAAAAGGATGGACATTTATCATTCGGCATTATTCAGATGAGAGTGCAAGTTGACCATGGTAACAAATTCCAATACAAACAAAGAGGGAGATCTCACTGCATGGAAAGGCCTATGGAAACGCTGTTTTCAATGATCAAAAGCATCTTGTCTTGTCCTTTTCACATGTTTCCAATGAATTATGTATCTGCGGTGATTTATGGTGCGCCATGCTCAACCCCGTCCCTCTCCTTCAATGTGGAATCCTGCATGGATTTTTCACAGGGAGCCAACTGGGAAAACCAAAATTGCTCAATTTAAAGAAGTAATTAAAACTGTCCGCAATCAATATTTATCTTTAGAAGGACCCTGGTGGGGGTTTAGTGACTTACCATCCCCCCACTCTGCCCCATGTCTAGCCCTATGTCCCCATGCTCCTCTCATTGACAGCTGTTCACCTCCTTTAAACAAACCAGAGACAGGGCCAAGCTGTTCCCACTCAGGACTGAAATGACATGTGTTGAGAATAATCAAATGACCCTAATATGTAGCCCAGCACAGAACATGTCGAGCAAGTTCAGCAGATCAATTTAAAGTGTCGTCCATCCAACTTGCCCTTCATTCTGTAATTATTGCAATAATTGCGTAGTATCCTAAAAAGAGCCGACTCATAATTTTGTCACAAAGGAATACATTTGGATATTATGAAACTTCCAAAACTCATGAATAATCAAAAGCTGAGCACTCTCCTCTTTTGATACTCTGCACCCAGATAATTAGTTTGGCATTATCCTCTCACCTGTGCACAAGTGGAAGAAGCAGAGCAACGTGTTCTGTGGTATACATATATATGTATATATGGAATCACAAGTTCTGCAGTTATTCAAAATAAAAAAACGACATTACAGACACAAAAGATTTTGAGTTTTGACTTTAGGGATTTCTGGGTGGCTCTCAAATCTCCCTGTTAATAATTTACAGTTAAATATAACACTATAATGTAGGTGTAACCAGAAAATCTTTAGATGTGTACAACCCTTCCTCTGTGGAGTAATGATACTGTAACAGGTGTATAAACAGTTAATGAATAATTAATATGACTGTGTAACAAATAACAAAATTAACAGGTTCCCCAGAATAAAATAAAATAAATCTTAAGTCAAGGTCTTTTTACTAGATTTTTTTCCAGAGCTTTCAGTCAGCTCAGCAGAGGAAGTTCATGCAACAACTAAGATGTTAGAGAATGAGGGCCCATTTATAAATACATAATGATAGGTTTACTGGTATTAAACACATATGACATTTCATGTTCATATGATTTCACCCTTTTATATATAAAATTACTACTATGTTCTATTGGCAATCACTTTGTATTTACACCCCAGTTACAAATATACAGTGGCTTCTTCTACAATGTTAATTGAAATCTGTTGAAAAATGAATGAATTGTCGATTTGCTGCTTTTTGTTGGATTTGAAATAAAGTGTTACCATCATCTACAATGGGAAACTGTTCAAACTAGAGGCTAAAATCAACGATGGCGCAAAAGAAATCACTCACATTAACCTAACTGTGTAAAAGGGTCACGAAGTGCCGTCAAAAGACAGTAACCCCGAGTCCCCAGACTGATACATCACACTTTAATTCAATAGAGAGTATTTACTTGCGATCAATTTAGTAAGGTGAAACAGTCATGTAAAACAGAATAGTGGTGGCATGACAGTTTGGTTAGACTGTCTTCGGAGACCTCTTGCTGCAGGCAGAAATCATGTCTCTGTCATTCTATATCATCAATTTTAATTATCCTCACAAGTTCTTATTCTGCTTCAGGCAGCAGTGAGAAAGGCAGAATCTGGGAGAAATTCCTTTAATTTATTTGGGACGTGAAGTGTGAGGTGAGACCTCTGTCTGTCACAATCTACCCCCACTCCCCCGTCACACCATCTCACCAAAAAACCCCCCCACACACACACTTGATAGGCTTGCACTTCCATGCACACATTTGCAGTGGAAGGCTCATGTGCAAGTGTACATTCATGTACAAAGATGCAGTTA
Source organism: Selene dorsalis (assembly GCA_900303245.1). NCBI lineage: Eukaryota > Metazoa > Chordata > Actinopteri > Carangiformes > Carangidae > Selene > Selene dorsalis. The sequence continues at coordinate 9,207 of OMNW01004794.1, read as the reverse complement.
CGCTAAGAGAATAAATACATGTGTTGATGTGTTTTGTGTGTGGATATATTTAACAAACTTTCTTCTGTTTCCCCTCTTGAATGCTGTCTTATTGTATTGTTGCAGCACCCCACTAGGAGTCAACTAATAGGTCAATATAGCAAAGGTCATCCACCTCCTTACCAATCTCCTGCTGCAGCTGAACACCACACACATTTAGTGATCATTATGACACTTCCCGTTCCTTCTGTCCCCAATAACTTGGCAGGGGTCTCAATGGTCACTGCCTCCCTGCTGAGTAAGACCACCTTCTATCTAGCATACTGAAATCATACAGGCTGTACAGTCACTGTTTGTGTGGCTTTTGCAATTGTGTTGCTTTGGGTTGGATTACTGGATTCATATTGAAGATTGAGGAATTTTTGGTCCCTAACTCTTTGCTTAAGTGCCTGATTTACTGATTAGATGACATTATGACTACTAGAACAATATGCAAGCTCTTATCCAACCATGGCTAAAGTTCCCTCCGAATTATGGTGGTAGTGTGATGGTGTGGTCTTTGTTGTCTTGTGTTAATTCGACATTTTGACTTCAAAAGAAAGTGAGAAATATTTTTGATGAAACATAGACCATTCTACAAAATCCCAGGTTATGACAAGTGGAAAGAGCTTATTGAGGACCGATGCCAACTATTTTAAAAAAGAACTGAAAAACACAGATTGTAAAATTGAAATCTCTACTCTGTGAATAGCAAATATGGTAAGGTGAAGATTGTGGCTAGGGGAAATAAACTATGGCTCAAGGTTCGGATAAGACAAGAAAACAAGATAAGAAAAAACACCTACAGTTAGGAAAGAATCGTGTTTCTGATTAATAAGAAGTAAGTGTCTGCATTGGCTTAAATCTCTAAGAATTTGTCCAATATAGACATAAACCCCATGATACTGATCTGAGCAGATAAGAGGGCAAAAAGTGAGTCTTAATATTGGAATTACTCTTTTGAGATTTCTATGGCCAAGAGAGAATTACAGTATCTTTATTTGACAACCTAACCTGAGAATCTTGCAGCTATAGTGCAACAAAGTTTGTCTTTAGCAAGGCTATGAACCCTTCTGCCACTTACTGCTTCACTTTTATGACATAATATTATGCCATTATAGAACAGCTGTGGTATTTCCACCCAGTTGATGCCTTTATTTACCATACAATGTCTGACACTCAATCAGACCTTCAGTGATTGGAAATCTCTAGCACATAAGTATACAATATGGTTAAATCCAATTGAGGCAAATTGCATGCATTTTTAAGGATCATTAAGTTATTAGCATCACTAGAGGGGGCAGAAAAACACTTGAAAAAATCTCTCTGCTAATTGCAATCAATTTCTTCCTTTCAGAGAAACTTCTGATGCCTCCCGGTATTCTGCTCTTCATGGATTTCATGTAGGGCTTCATGGATCTGATCCAAAAACCAGTGTTTTCGGCCACTGAGAGCAGAGATGTTGAAACGTGTCGGAGGGTGAATATTGTAGTTTACAGCGAGAGCTACGTAGGTACAGCCTCACTCGTAAAAGTAAAAGCAGGAAAGAGTCATAAAAGGACATGTTTAATAGAAAATTGTGTAACCTGTGATTGGCAAGTGCTGAAAAGTGAAGCAGACGGAATGAGGAAGTGATAATGAGTTCTGGCTCTGTTGAAAAATTCCTCTTGCTCAAGGGTGAAAAAGAAAAGACCCCACTCTCATCTTCCATAAAAAAAAGGGGATTAAAAAAAAGTTACAGACAATCACTGACCAGCTTTTATGTTTCACTGTCAGCTGAGTGTCAGGGATTTGCTGTCATAAAGATAGTGAAAGCTCAAGAGCTGGTGCTTACCAAGAATTAATCAGTTTAGGTTTTGGTCCTGAACATAAAATGTCAGACATTGCCTCTCAACTCTTATAGGTGATTTCTTTAAGCCGAACAACACAATAATCCCAGTCTCACTTCTATTGAAGGTCAAAGTTGGTCAGTGAGCCAAGAAATACCATATCAGAGCTTCCTTCCTCCTCAATTGCTGCGAGTATAAATTATGGAATTAGTCTATTGATTGCTGACTATGGCTTCAAGCGATCACTTTTACAGTCATGACAAGATTATTTTATCCTACTTTTCCTGTACGACTATATGTTGAGTTTGAGTTATTCTAGCAGCATTGGAAATGACAGCTTGAATTTATTCAATAAAGCGGAGTGGTTAGGAGAGCCAGTGAGGCAAAAAACGGAAGACATGGCATGAGGGAGAGAGACGGCGTTCCTGCCTGCGAGCCTGCCAGCCCAAATAAAGAAAGATATCTGCCCAAATAGAGCACTGATCAATACATTCATACAAACACAAGCACATCATTTGTTAGGTCTTGGGTGATAACCTCACACTGTTGCGCATGGGAAACTGCAGCAGCAAGAAAAAAAGACGCCATAAATTAAAGATAATAAAGTGATTTGTAGTGTATGAATGGGAAACTGAAATGTGTTTTTTCTTTGTGAAATGAACTCTACATGGTATATTTAAATAGATTAAAAAACACGAATGTGTCCAGGAAACAGAGGACTACAAAGTTGTAAAACTCTTTTTATCTTTGTTTATTACAACTACCGTCACAAAACATTTAACACTGGCAACCTATAGAGTTTTTGTCTGGTGGCCAAAAATGATCAAATCTGGGGAGTGGTACTGTATTTTGCTGAAGCAGTAGTAGAGGAGGGACTCACATGCATGACATGATGCGACAAATCTTTCTGCTGAGTGCAGATGGTATGGCAACATAAAAGTTGTACAGTAGCCTACGTTTAATTTTGTTTCTATCCCTTGTTTCTATGTGTTATAAAAACATTCATCTTTTCACAGCTAATCACTAAGATAAGGGAACATGGTGACACAGTAACAGTATAGTGATAAAAAAAAACAAAAAAACAAAAAAACATGCAGTCAGACACTTTTTTGAACCTGAAAACAACCAAATAAAATGTCTAAAATAATTTCTCACCTCCCACTCAGCTGTGGAAAGTGCCTGTGATGGATGTTTACATGGGACAGTTCTGGTAATAATTTTACTACATTTGTTTTCTTTTTTTATTGCATAAATCAGACTAACCTTGGATTTTATTCAAAACTTGCTTGACAATTGTTTTGTAAATTTTCTAATCAGTGCTGCAGATTTTTACGGTGAATTTAGTGAGCGACATGTTGCCGCTAAGAAACTGAGAGGTGAAAGTGAGAAGGGCAGCGAAGGCAACTGACTATAAAATAATAGCACATGTGATGCTGAATCATGCTGCATTACTCAGTCGCAGACATCCGATGTGTAATCCTGCACTGTTGTGCAGCATGCACTGTATTTTTGCAAAAAAAAACAAAAAAAAAACCACATAAAAATTGATTCAAATTCAGCAGCAAGTCGGGTGAAAAGAAGCAATATTACATGTGTGCTGTGATTGATGTCCCTTCACATTTATAATCTACTTTGTATTGGCTTCCACTTATTCCCAAAGCACCTCAAAATGATAAAAGGTAAGGTGCAGAACAGCTGGTGCAGCAATAAGACATACTGTATGAACAAAGATAAACTACAGACATGAAACAAATGCAGTTTTATACCTGCTACATTATATACGTCATGAATTTTATCACCATAGTTTATACTATATAGCGCAGCTGCTTACATAAGATTGCTTTAGGACTTAAAGATGTGGGCAATTCTCAAACACAAACACCTTTAAAGAGCTAGATCAGAATAAGAGGGAGATTTAGTTTCTACAGTGACCTCTGAGCAATTAGACTATCCGCTCTTTTGAGTTAAATTGTTAACATCCTACGATAAATAATGTGTGAAAATAACATGAACGACTAAGACAATGCCTCAGTCTGCACGGGACAGACAAGCGTCTTTGGTCGGCATCGCGTCAAAATGACAGGACACAACACGAGTAATCTGACACATCTTGATCACAGCACAGTCCTGATCTTCCTGTCACACTGGGGATTAAAACAGAAACACAGGGCTAACAAGGGTCAGATATGAAATTTCAAGGAAGTGACAGATGACAGGACAAACAATTAAGTGTCAGTATGCTGACCTTGGGGCAACGGTTTTACACCATGACCCTCTGTGCATTAGTCATTCCACCGGCAGCATGGAAGGGGTGAAAAAAAGTGCGCCTCACTGCTCTTGTCTATCCGATGCCACAAGCCCAGTGTTGTTAATTGTTTAGCCATTATGATTAAAAGATGTACAGCACTATGGAAATCGGAGAGGTTGTGATTTGTCTTTGTCTGGTCAACCTCCTACAGTATTCTGTGCCAGTTGTAGATTGGAAGTTGGAGTACAGCTCAAGGTAGTTGTGGTCTTTAGACAGCAAACACACACACACACACACACACACACACACACACACGCATACGCATACACACACACATACACATACACACACACACTTATAATTACATTTCAGATGTTAAGAAATAATGTATATATGAAGGTGTAATACTGTCCTTACTGATTGGGTTCCTGTGGTTCACACATTTTGGCACGTTTTAAAAAACTAGTTGCTGGAGGAGCCTCTATCAATCTTTAGATTTTTCTTCTGAGGAAACGATACAACACAGTGAATGCAATTACTCATGCAAGAAGCATAGCATGAAAGTGGTAAAGCTGTGTTCTGCTGAGTATTGCTTTTACAGGAGGCAACCAAACAAGCAACAGCGGTGCTGTAATCAGTCAAAGCCGGACGCCCGCTTCTTCAGGTGGTGCAGCACTGTTTACCTCACAAGTGTCCCAATGTCCTTTTCTTACACAAAGTAGAGTAAGAGAGCTTCTCATTCATATCTCTCATCCACCTCTATGACCCAAAAGTTACAAGACAACTTCATTTATTGCTCCCTCAGATTTATAAATATAAATGTTATGGATCCAGACAATGCTCTATGTGACAATGAAGTGACTCTGCTGTAGAAGTTACAGTTGTGGCGCATGAATGATGTTGCAGTAGTCATGTAAAGTTTATACTATTATTTTGTTGTTTTGGGTAGTTTTATTTCCACCTGTTGAACAAATTTTAATATCCATATAATGTTTTATCCTCAAAAACTTTTTTTTAAATACAACTGAATGATAACTACTGCCCTATATAGGAAAGGATAACAGCTAATTAATCATTAATTTCTGTGTTTTTAATCATCATAGACATTGGCCAGCATGGTCTCATTTCTCTGTGACAGCTGGTGATGCTTTCCTGTGATTCACAGTAATCCACTTTTTATTATGAAGAAAATACTGGTATTTTTTTATACAGTGGGGAATGAATAAATATTATACGTGACGGGGACATATGGTCTAAACAGAACCGAACTTACAAGCCACATATTATGCACAAAATTCAACACCACTTCTGCACTACCACACAAATGATTAACTTAATAAATCCAAAACTGTTTAAGGATATTCATGGGTAAATTAGAAAAATGAGGACTGTTTAATTATATCCAGATATTTGTTTCCTAAGAAAGACACTGTTGTACTGAGCTGAGATTCATATTTTTTAAGATCAATTTATTCATTATTTGATATCATTAATTTTAAAATATAACGATTTGCTAAGATTTGAATGCAACACATTAAGCGAGGTCAATTACCACAGTTAAGTTTCATAGTGTGTAATGTCCCATGTTAGCTGGCACAGCAGACAACTATTTATACTGGAACTGATTCCAAAACCCAGAGACATACATTAACTTTTCATGTAATAAGGTAACACAGGCCGATGATTAAGTGTAAGCACTTTGCCTCATACTGTAGTTTACCTGCTTTGATAATGCATACTATTATGTAAATGAACATGACATGACCCAAATCTGCTCCGTGTAAATTAATGTATTTTACCTTTAAGATAAGTGCATATCCACAAAGCTGTTTGTGTAATATGTTAAGAAGAAGGTAGTGCTGCGATTTAGTAGATAAGAAGTGGCATAAATTACAGTAAGATGAAGCTGAGCAATTCTCAGACTAAATGATTTCCATAAAAAAAAAAAAAACATTCAGATTATTCTATTAGTAATAATAGTATTTTCAAGGTGCAAAACAAATGTCATTACTCATCTGCGGTGTCTATGCTACAATACTGGTGCAGTGTGCTTCACAGACCTGTTCAGTAATTTAGTTCTGGGTCAGTCAGACCTCCGTTAATGCTGCAATAATCTCAGTTCAAGTGCAAACACACAGTGTAGCAAAAGGGCCGTTTGTATTTTCTATGGCTTTTTCATTTTTTATTTTACTTTGATTTATCTGTGGTAAAAATATTTTCTAATGTCATTTGTCTGAATACAGCTTTATGGGATAACATTTGAGAGAAATAGGATCTCAGTTCTTGAAAAATGTCAACTTGACAGGATTGCGTAACTTAATGTGACTGAGACGCACGGTGTTACGATGAAAATGGCTAGTTCTGGTGCACACGTTCACCGGTATAATCTGGAGGGCAAAACTTGCTAAGAGGAGATAAAGGAGGACAATGCGGAGAAATCCTGACAAATGTAAACCTAAATGAAAACCATACAATGAAAGAACGCCAAGCTTTGCAAATGAAAACAAGCAAAACAAACACAAACAAACAAACACGCACAAGTTTAAGGAGCAGATAAGTGGGGTTATGACCGCTACAATATGAAGCAGGGAGGTTGACTGGATGGAAATGGGGGCTGGGGACACCTTTTTTTAAACTACCTCTCCTGCAAACAGCATTATCTTGATTAAAGTTTAATTAAGGATCACATTTGGCTGTGCCTTTCATAGCGATCTACATGAGCAGATTTCCTGGGGCTTAACTTTATCGCTGGGAAAATCCTCCTTTATTACTTTCAACCTGTTGTAAAAGCTGTTGGCACGGAGGGACGGCTGCCTCATTCACTGGCCTTGTTTGCTGCTGGAAAAATCCAGAGTCTCAGGAGATCTCCCCACAGTGGTTCAATTTAATATCTGTCCTATCACTACAAGGCTCAGGCTCATTATTAATGATACTATTCATTAATTTCTTGTTGGGCTGATGTTATTTATTAAAATATTAAAGGAACCTCCTGAGACACTCTCACGTAATGAGGGATGTGTCCTCCTTCCACAGCCCCCCACTCCATGGT